>SRLM01015263.1:0-289275 GCA_015708895.1 Populus ilicifolia
TATGGCATCTTTGAAGTAGAAGAACCCGCCACAATCAGCAACAGTGCCCTTCAGATTACTCCTGATTCTATCAATGGCAACTTCACTCTTGCGAACAGGTCCGGCAGGGTAATGCTCAATAAGTCCTTTACCCTCTGGGAAGATGATGAGGTTGGCGGCGCAAGGGTGGCTTCTTTCAATAGTTCTTTTCTTATTAACATCTTTCGGCTTAACAACTCCATACCTGGAGAAGGGTTTGCCTTTCTCATAGCTCCGGACCTTGAGCTCCCGGAGAATAGTAACGGGCAGTATCTTGGTCTGACCAACTCGACTACTGAAAACAATCCCTCCAATGGGATAGTTGCCATTGAGCTTGATACTGTTAAGCAGGAATTTGATCCTGATGATAACCACATGGGCCTTAATATCCACAGTGTCATTTCTCGAAAAACCGTTCCCCTTGTCAACTTGGGCATTGAAATTGCTCCTGTGGGAGGCAGGAATCATATCGTTTGGGTTCATTATTATGGGAACAGTAAAAGAATGGAAGTGTATATGGTGGAGGAAGGAAAAGGCAAGCCTGCGACGCCGACTCTCGCCGCAGAACTTGACCTCAAGGAACATGTCAGGCAGAAATCTTACTTCGGTTTTGCTGCATCCACAGGCAGCAATTTCCAACTCAATTGTGTCCTCAAGTGGAACCTGACAGTAGAGATGCTATCTGATCCTGTTGTAAATGGTAGTGGAAGAGATAACAAGAAGCTGATAAAGATCTGTGTAGGAATTGGGGTTGCTCTATTTTCATTCCTGCTGATAGGGGTAGGAAGTTTGGTCTACTATCTCCACAAGAAGAGGGCAGCATCAGACCCTAAGCTGTTACGTGCCCTTCAGAGCTTGCCCGGAATGCCGAGGGAGTTCCCGTTCAAGGATCTGAAGAAGGCCACCAATAATTTCGATGAGAAGCATAAGCTTGGTCAAGGTGGATTTGGTGTGGTCTACAAAGGTGTGCTGCCAAAAGAAAACATCCAAGTTGCTGTCAAAAAGTTCTCTAGAGACAACATCAAGGGTCAGGATGATTTCCTGTCTGAGCTTACTGTCATTAACCGTCTCCGCCATAAACATCTAGTCCGATTACTCGGTAACTTTTCTTCTCTCTTGCTATATCTCACATCTACCTCTCTTTGTTTCTCCATTTACGTTTTACCTTATGTCCATACAAATTCTAGATCGTATCATTTTCTGTCCTGGTGAACATATTTTTACATCTTGAAAGTGAAAATACTCAGTTGCTTTGAAAATATAGCTTGATATTGAGAATAACAGTAAGGGTTTGCGAATTACGAGGTTTTTACTGTAGCCAAGTTCCAAGAAGGAATCTTAGCACATGTCTGGTCTAAAATGGTGTCTTACAACTAGGCATGTGCCTGGTTTGGAACTGTTCAAATTTCGCAACAACCTTTTTTTGAACATTTTGCACGTTAGGTATGCCTACAATTGTTGATTTCATCAGAAGTGTAGCAATAGGGCTGTTGGTAAATCTTTTGATGAAACTCGTGATGGTTGTTGGCAGATCATTCTCCTTGTAATTTATCTTTTCTGCTTCTTCTTTTTTTTATCATCTGTAACTTTTAATTATTGGTTTCTTTTCTTTTTCTTTTTAAATTCTTTTCGCATTCATTTTTTCAAGTGGATCACACTTTTGAAAAGAAAAGGCTGTCAATTGCTATATCTAATTTAATCATGTTGCTAAAATCTTAAGAAATGCTCGTGTGAACATGATTTGGCATCCTTTTTTGGAGTAAGAGTGAAAAAAGAAAAAGAAAAAGAAACCGAAGATAGAGCTACATAACGGATTTTGGAAATTTGAAAGGACCAACCACCCACTTTGCCTTGTACATGGAACAAGTAAATGGTAGTGTGCGTGTCACTTTCATGGGCTGCATAGCCAATTTGGCTCTAAATCTTCAATGCAACAGTCTTAATTCTCAATCCATGTTCATACTTCAGTATAATGTGGATCTTAATTAAAATGGTTTCTGATAATAATCTTGAAATTCATTAAATAGGCTGGTGCCACAAGAATGGGATGTTGCTTCTAGTGTATGACTACATGCCAAACGGGAGTTTGGACAATCACCTATTCCATGAAGATGAGGAGAATACCATCCTAGGGTGGAACTTAAGGTACAAGATCATATCAGGTGTAGCATCAGCTCTGCACTACCTCCATAAGGAATATGATCAGACAGTGGTGCATCGCGACCTCAAGGCTAGTAATATCATGCTGGATTCTGAGTTCAATGCTCGATTAGGTGACTTCGGTCTGGCTCGTGCTTTGGAGAATGAGAAGACCTCCTATGCTGAGCTAGAGGGAGTGCCTGGAACCTTGGGCTACATCGCACCAGAATGCTTTCACACTGGCAAGGCCACCCCCGAGTCTGATGTCTATGGCTTCGGTGCAGTAGTTCTAGAGGTAGTGTGCGGTCAGCGTCCATGGACTAAGATTGGAGGATTCCAATTCTTGGTGGACTGGGTTTGGTCTCTACATCGCGAAGGGCGTATACTAGAAGCTGTGGACGAAAGACTGAACAATGACTACGTTGCTGAGGAAGCACAGAGGGTGCTGCTACTCGGACTAGCATGTTCCCATCCGATCGCAAACGAAAGGCCTAAAACACAGGCCATCTTTCAAATAGTATCCGGGTCAGTGCCAGCGCCGCGCGTCCCTCCTTTCAAGCCAGCATTCGTATGGCCAGCATACGACGGCAGCATCGACTTCGACGCTAGTTCAGCTGGGACAACTCCCATTACATCTGGTTGGACCCCTCAATACATCAGCAGGGAAAGTGAAGGATACACGGACTCTCCTGTGAGTCCTGTCTAGAAGCTGCGAAGTTCCATTTCTAAATCATCCTTTGATTTCTTCTTCTTTTCTCTTCACATTTCTCGGCAACAAAAGGGAAGCATCTAAGATTTCAATACTGCAAATTGCTTGTTCTTTTTGCCTCTTTCAATTTGATTGACCCACCCGCCCCGCCCTCCCTTTTTTTGTCTTTGTTGGAAGGGGAGACCGAGTAATGGTGTAAAAAAAAAAAGTAATCCACAGAATTGTAAGAGTTTTCTTCCTTATTTCCACCAATATTTTGTGGATAATCAAGCAACTCTGGATTTGCCCTTTTCCTCTCTTTGTTTCAATTAACCAACAGAGATCCAAATTCATTGACCTTCACAATTCAATGTTTGAACAGTCAAGTTGTACTAATTCAAGTCTGACCCTCGAAGATCACATACGGAAAAGAAAATTAAGCCAATGCATCCAAACCTCAAAGTCAAGGGTGAAACGCGAGTTTTAAACGATCAGGCTTAAATCAATTAAATCTGTCGATAAACTCGAATTTTTAACTAGGTCAACCATAGTTTTTCATTTTATTTTTCTTCATCTGGACCGAGCGAGATTTTACAACTATATAATTACGTGAGAACGGTTAATAACTATTAAGGAGAGAATACAGTGATTTTTTTAATAAATCATTATGAATTTATTGATTGAATTTTTTCAAAAAATTTAGGGTTGACGCAGATTTACCTCCCAGATTACAATCCAGGCTGTTCCTGAGTGTTGGACACTTGATTGCTTTGACTTTGTGTTCTGGTTTGGAGGCTTTGGCTTTATTTTCTTTTCCTTCATGCGATCTTCAATGACTTTGTGTTCTGGTTTGGAGGCTTTGACTTTGAAGGGTCAGACTTTGACTTTTCAAACATTGAACCGTGAGATTCCATGACTTTGGATCTCTGTTGGTTAATCGAAAGAAAGAGAGGAAAGGGGCAAATCCAATGTTGCTTTGATATTATCCACAAAATTAAATTGTTTTTTGTCCCCATAATTACTCGCTCTCCCCTTCCAACAATGACAAACAAAAAAAGAACAAGCAAATCAGATTGAAAGAGGCAAAAAGAACAAGTAATTTGCAGTGAAAGCATCACGCAGGGAAGTAGAAAGAAAGTCAGAAGGCAATGCAGACTATTTGCACCAGTTACAGTATACTGGGAACTGACAGTTTCTTACAACAAGTCAAGATCACTCACTACGAATAAGGATGGTAGAATGAAAAGCAGTAAAACCAGAACTCAACAAACTCATAGATGAACATGATCTTTGTCCCTACTTGTCAGTTATTATTCCCAAATTCATGTTAACTTGTCTTTCATTCCAGATTCTGTATTGAGTTGTATATGTTTTTCATCTCAAGTCAAACACAAATATAAATATAAAAAGATACGATGAGCGTAATTATCAAGTCATATTCATATGATTGCCTCCCTGTTTTCCAAATGTGGCTCACATAGCTAACGTATGATGCTGACATCATGAAGGTTGCGGGTTCAAGAGTTTGCTGGCAATATTTTCTTTCATGAAATGACTCGTATCTATTGGCTGGCTTTTTTATATATATATTTTTTAATTTTATTATTTAATATTAAATTAATTATGAATTAATCTTTATATTTTTTATTATATAATAAAAAATAATTTAACCCAATAAAATTCATAACCAAAGTTATGTGTTTAATGGGTTACTAGAGTTTTCTTAGCTGATCTTTCGCTCCCGATTAATTGACTGGGTGCTTGGCTATTAATTAAATATATTAATTAAGATTTTACAGGTAATATTTTCTTTCATGAAATGACTCGTACGTCCATGGTTTTTTTTATTGACTGATTTTTTATATTTTTTTAATTTTTTATTTAATAATAAATTAATTATAAATTAATCTTTATATTTTTTATTATATAATTAAAAAAATAATTTAACCCAATAAAATTCATAATCAAAGTTATGTATTTAATGGGTTGCTAGGGTTATGAATTTTTAGCTGATTTTTCGCTCCCGATTAATTGGTGATTTTTCTGGGTGCTTGACTATTAATTAAATATATTAATCGTCCATTCATCGCCGATTCTTTTCTCTCCGATTGAATTGCCGATTTTATCTAAAGATCTCCGGTTAACATCCCAGACCCGATTGTTTTACGGTCTTTTCACGGTCAAAAACCAAGTTTTCACCTGCTGCCGAGCAATTTCCGATTTTTTGACATCCCTCCCGATTAACTACTACTCCCTTCACGGATAATACCCGCCGATTTGCTGTTGATTATTTCGCAACAGCCCCACAAATTTCCAAGGTATTAACGATTATCAGTCAAAGCAGCCGATTAATTCACATAAATAGCCAAATTCTTTTCGAAGTTACTTTTTCCACTATTTGCACCTACCAGTTTTGTTTTTTTTTTTTTCCAACCTTTTCCTTTCAACAATTGTGTCCATATCGAAGATCAAGTAGAATGTGGCGCAATCAATGCTGCTTTTATTAATTAATTAATTAATGTTTCTCTTATTGATTAATTAACAAAATCATTGTCTTCCGTTGACTTATTTTTTTGAAATGCCTTTTTATGATTGATTTTTTTTAATTTATTTTCAATGCATATATTAATTAAAAATTAAGTTTTATATTTTAATTTATATTTTATAAGGTTGTTTCAATCTTTGGGTAGAGTTAAGGGTTATCTGAGTTGACCCAAATTATTTTTATTTTTTAATTATTTATTTTTAATTTTATTATTAAATATTAGATTGATTAGAAATTAAGTTTAACAATTTATTTTAATTTTTTTTTTTAAATTATTTTAGTCTCATGATCAAAGTTAAACAGGTTAACTTGGGTCCATTTAAATTTTTTATTTTTTTATTAATTTTATTCTTTCATATTAGGTTAATTGAGAGTTAGATTTTATTATATTTTATTTATTTATTTTCTATAAAATTATTACGATCTCATAACATGAATTATAAATTTTACATATTAATATAGATTAATATAGGTTAAACAAAATCAATCTAATATGTTTTTGTTTCAATATTTAAAAAAAAAAAAGCTTTCATTTTTTTTATTCAAATTTTTTTTTTAATTGTTAGGTTATCTTTAAATTTAAAAAATGGATCCGGTATTACTCAAACTATTTTTTTTAATTGTTAGGTAACCTTTAAATTTATAAAATAGATCCGGTCACATCAAGTAAATCTGAATGTTTTTTCTTAAAAATACTTTAACAATACCTCAATTTTTTTAAATGTTTTTTTTTTTTAATTTCATCCAACCTCCATGATAGAAGAACCGATAAATAATCTAGTGTCTTCTTAAGATCAATTTGCAAATGCTTCTCCAAAACCTCTTCCTCATTTCCTAAATCTAAAGATTAATGCAGTAAATGTGTTCAAGTTGTCTAAACTAATTCTTCTCCAGAAGTTTGGTGGTTCAGACAGAGAGAAACCCAGCACATGTTGCTTAGGCTGCAATTTTCAGAGCACTTCCATGTTGAGAGCTAACAAGAACATTGTATGATGTCGAACAATACTTTCTTGTTTATAAAATTCTTGAGATAAAATCCTCTCGCTTTTCTGTTCAAACACAGGAACATAAAAGCTTGCAAATCTATAGAGAATCAAGCATACCTGTATTACTTAGTTTGCTTGAAATCATGACATTCAGTTCAGATAATGTCAAAATCTAAGAGATCCCTCCTTTACCAAACTAGAAAGGTAACGCTAGAATGATAGTCATTCCAATTTATTTTGTGTTACTGGCAAGTGCAGCAGTTCTTCAGGCTGCAAATTGCTTGTTCCTTTATTTTTTAGGACTTGATACGTTTAAGTTCAAGGGCTTCACCAGCCTGCAATTTTGTGGTAAGTCTCAGCTTTCTGTAATCTTCATAAGTGAAAGGGACATAGAGACGAGGGTGTTCAGAGTCCACAAGTTCCGGCGGAGCTTCCACTTCCTCATTGGAAGCCAGCAGGAATGAAGCAATTGAAATCCGAATTGTAGCTTCCTTGCATTGCACTCGATGCTGCACGTTACGAAACCTCCCATTGCTCCATGCCTTTGTGACATCAACAAGCAGCAGCTTAAGAACTAGGAAGCCGATTTACTACTAATGTAAAGGTAAAAAGATACAGGAACTCTATCATTACCTTAGCAATGTCTCCAAGATTGATCAGGAGGGTGCCTGGCACCGGATCAACAGCCACATACACACCAGACGGGTTCATCACTTCAAGCCCTCCAACATTTTCATCGTCTTGAAGGACAGTCAGGAACCCAGAATCTGTATGTATTTGGACTCCAGAGGAGCCTATAGTTTCAGGGGTGAAGTTGTACTTGTTGATCCTGAACTCGCAAACCCATGACTCAAAATAATCACCACTTAACCCTAAACTTTCAGCCAACTTTCGAGCTACATCCTTGGCCGCCCCATGAATTGCCTTAGCATACATCTCTATAACCTCTCTGGCAACAACAATTGCAAATAAAAAATAGAATATCAATGTATAGAAATGACATTAAAGAAACCAAGTTCATTTCAGTAAGAATTTGCTGCTGAAACTCCTTGTAGCCAGAAGTTTGAAAAGATTTCTAAACATTTAGTTCAAGATAAGAGCAATTGGCCCCCATTCAGAGAGGCTACAAGATAACCCAAAAAGGGATGTGGAGCTGTCTTGTCAATACTAGCATCCAAGTTGATGTGGCACATCTCACTCTATCATAAGGGTTCGATCTACTGATTCTTAGGATTTTCTATCACAATAGTGATTTTCAGAATGCCTTCTCCAGTAATAATGATGATAGTTCTCATTTTACCTTCCAACAGCCAATTGTTTTCAGCTTTAAGAAACTTAATGAAAATGAAGTGAAGAGCGGTACAAATTCAAGAGAAATGAAAGAAAAAAAATTACCTTTGGTAAGAAGAGGCATCCAATTGGGAGCAGAAAGTTTCCAGAGCCTGTGAAGACCCCATATCATAAAGTCCCAAAGCCTCGTAAAGAGGGTTGACTTGGCTTGGTGCCATGTAGCCACTCCCAGATATGACATCTAAGTTGCGCTTTTTCACATCGAAGGGCAGGTCTAACAATGATCTCACAACCCTCTTCATATCTGCCATGATGGCCAAAGAGATATTGTGATTCACGAGCCTGAAACAGCCCCACTCTTCACATGCTCTTCTCAGTTTCCCATACTGTCCAGGAAACCCTTGCAGATCTATTGTTGGGAGACCACTCTCTCCCATCTTTACTTATGTTAAGTCTATTCTTGATATATATATATAAAGCTTTGCCTTCCACTCTTTAGCAAGCCGTGTTAGAACACGGCATTGACGGTTATATAAAATCAAGGATTTGCTTTGCTTAGGCAGACATCATGTGGACAAACTTTACATTTTGTTCCCGACAAGTATGAGAAGGCAAGGCTAAATGTTCATATAAAACAAAACAGTGACATCTTTATGCTTGCCATAGCATAGCAAGATGCCAAGAGCAGCTTGCAGGCTAGTGTCTGCATAACAACCAACAAAAATGACGGTGCAAAAAGATGGAAATCTAATGGAATTCATGCTGCTCAAAGCCTTGCGATCAATTCGGATTAGGTGTGCTTCTCATTTAAGTTGTGGATGGGCATCAAAATCATGCGATCAATTCGGATTATCCAAGAAAGATGAATTGAATATAAGGCAAGCGAAGTAGGTAGAAATGCAATGTACAAAACCATAACCACTGTCTCGGTTCATCAAATTGCTCAAAAACATGCCCAAATGAATCATTTACACAGGTCGAGGGGGATATCAAGGGAGAGAATATTTTTCTTAAGTCATTATTATTTTATGGTTTTTGTTTGTTTTTGTTGGTTTTTTAATTTATTTAAGGTGTTGTAAACCTTTTAGGATCCCTTAGTCCCTCACTCTTTTAAAAAAAAATATTACATGTTCCTAATCTTGTTGCCAATTTGTTATCTATCCATAAAATAATCAAGGCCCTAATTTGTAATGCAACTTTCTTCTTGATCACTTCATATTTCAAGACCTGGTTATGGGAAGGATGACTGGACAAGCTAAAGTAAAGGACGGGTTGTACGTACTTGGAATGCATTAACGAGTTTAAGCATTAACGAGTCTGAACAGATGAAGCATTTGGATTAATGAGCTAAACTACCAACTCATATTTACAAGTATAATCAACATAAAAGGTGCGAGTATTATTATATACAAACAATTCAGACTATACAAATCAAATCCTTTAAGCCAATTACAACCTCTTCAGCATCAGTATGGTATTAGTTAGAGATCGTCAGAACCCATCCATAATTTAGTTAGTTAATCCCCAGTCATCCATGTGGTTAAAGTTACCAGAATGCCAACGAAAAAATCTTGAAAACCAACGGACTCAGAGGTGAAATTTCACCTCAACAAACAAGATACTCTACATCGAATGACGACCATCTGTCTTCTCTCTCACTGGTCTTTGTTCTTGAATATCTTCAAGATCATCATCATCCCCTCTCTTACCTGCCTGTTCTTTCCAATGCGCAACCAGTTTTCTCAGCCGAGCAACCTCTTTTGACGATACATTTTTGCTTGGATCATTAACAATTGATCGAACTCTTGATGCATACCTGAAATGGCAAAATGTTGAGATACCAAGAAAGGCAGAAACAAATACATGAAACTGAAAGAGATTTGATGAGATAAGATCTAGCCTTAACTTAATTCTATCATCTTAAAACTAACCAATATTAATCTTGAATAAGACACCAACAGTATAGATATGTTAAGAATGTTAAGAAACACAGACATACATTAGAGAATTGTAAGACTCGTCTAAATTTGATTTGGCCGGAGATACATTCACAAACATAAGTGTCTTCGCATTACCACCCAGGGAATCACTCATTAACATTGTTAACTTGTGGTTCCTATAAGGTATGTGTTGACCACCAGAAGATAACGCGCTAATGACATCCCCAAGGGCTGAAAGTGACTTATTGATGCTTTGAGCTTCCTTAAGTTGACTACCTGAAGAGCCTGACTTCTTTATTCTTTCTGAACCGGCAAGGTCCACAAAACTTAACTGCACATGATATCAAGATGTCACGCATGAATTAACAGCTTCAACTCTAAAATATAAACTAGAGAGGCTCGCACTTCATGCTATCACATATCTTGATGCAGCTATGACTGAGCTTATGTCTTCAAATCTCACAATAAAGAACATACGACAAGTAAATGTACATGCACATTATGTTTCTGACAGCAATCATTCAGTACATAGAAGCATCATATAATTCAATCAAGGATAACTAGATGAATACCTTTCCCCTTGCTACTGACTGAGTTTGAAGGTTAGTACTTTCAATAACAATTGAAAGAATCAAATGAGACCTTGAACTTTCTTCATTCATTTGAGTCCCAGATGTATGCCGCCGATCAGATCCTCTCTGAATAATGTTTTTCAATTCTTCAAATGTAGTAATGGATACAACTGTCACATTTTCAACAGAAACCATACCCTGTATATCATATAATACGTAATACATGAGCTCCAATAATCACAATCGAACTAGACAAGATTTGAAATAACAAATATTAGATACCAGTTTTGGGAAATAGCAATCACCTTTGAATCTTTTTTAATATCCAATTTTAGGCGCTTCATATTTTTTGGTAATAGAAGGTCCACAAGCGTATCTTGATACAACTCGACCATATATGCCTGCATCATTTTAAAAATAGGATAAACTTTTTCATAAAATTGAGTGCAATTCAAATTGATTTAAATGCCTAAAAAGATAACAGAAACATATTGCACACGCAATGATTGAAATGCAGAGGAATCCGTGCATGCATAGACAGAGACAGTACAGTCAACATAGACAAGCCAGCAAGGAACTCATGCTGATTATAAAAGTTTCTTATATCCTTAAATGAATGAAGTAAATAATCTAGCTAAAAATTTAGTGCCACCATGTAGAATATGAAGAAGCCATCATCATTGTCAGAACCCAAAAATTGAAGTAAAAACCAAAATACCTTTAATGAAAATGAGAATTTGTTGCTATCACGTCTTAAAATTTTAAAAAGTTCTGAAGTGGCTCGTGGTGTCAGTCCAGGATTGCCTTCAGAGCCATAAACAGTATATGTCTTCCCAGAACCAGTTTGGCCATAGGCAAATATGCAAACATTGTACCCATCCACAGCAGACTGAACTAAATACTGTATCACAATTGCCAGAAAGAAAGAATAAATCAAGAGTTTGTTGAGGAATTACAAACTAGTTACAAGGTTGAGGTTCCCTCGGGATTAAAAATTGAAGCAGTATACTGATAAATGAAATAACATTCAAACTCACTCGTGTATCCTCAAACACATCTTCCTGGGTAGCATTTCCATCAAACACTCGATCATATATATGCTGTTTTGCTTTATCGTCTTTCCATGGATGTTCAACTGTAAATTCATCTGTGCTTGTAAGCAGGCCTCTATCCTTTTCAGAAATCTCTTTCTCACTTAGAGGCCTTAACCGACAGAAAACCCTGATCTTGCCTTTCATGTCTGAAATGCATGAAATGAAATGGCTTCATTAGCTTTTTATGGTATCAGGACATATGGTTTTCATCCGGGAAAATGAACTTGTAATAATGTTAGAAACAAATTGATGACGCAGAGGCCTGTGCAGTTGGTTTGTGAAGTAATGCAGCTTTGGATAAACACTTGTGGCTAATGCCCCTCCCCTGAATCTCTTTACTATAGTTTTTTCATTTTTCTTTCCAGCCTCCCACTTCTTTCCTAGTTTTAATACTAGTAGACCATCAATCTCTCTCTTCTTGTTTTCCCTTTACAACCATCCCTAGCAAAAACTCTCATATCAGTAAGTTACATCCTACCCTGGATCCCAAAGCAAGTTTCGACATTGTAACCCCTCAAAATCCTTGTTAATAAAGGCTGCATGACCTAATCTGATGTCACAGTTTTCCTAAGACTCAAATAATTTTAATTTTAATCCTATTTGACAGTGTTCATGCCAACATAAAATGCCACAGTTATTAGCTATTTACTTTACCATCCTGAAGTTCTCCTAATCAGTTGCTAGATTTTCAAAAAATCCTAGGACTGCGTCATGAAGAGCAATTAAACTGGGAGCGACATGTTCTTGATGTGATTTTTGAATATGTTGTGGTGGCATTAGGATACTATATTCAAGGCTATCCAACCTTCTATGGTATTAAAATAACGTTTCCGCAAAACTTGTTCTTCCTTATAAAGCACTTCTAGCTCAGCAAGTTGAGATGCTTGCATCTTCAAAATGGCAGCAGTCTGTTCATTCTTTCTGTCAATGTCCTGGAAGCACATCCCAACTTATGGATTTAGCTCAACAAATATGCAAGAAAATTTAACCAATTCATAAAGTATTTGCATAAGGTACAAGTATACACCAGAAATAACGAAACTAATGCAAAAGCACTTATACCTCTTTCATTTCTCTCAAATCCTCCAATTCCTTCAAATTGTTCTGCAATGACGCTAAATCTGCATTCACAATTGCAAGAGTTGATTTGGAAGTGACCAAATCTCGTGTGACCATTTCCAGCTTCCGTTCGAGTTCAATCACTCGAAGCTTCAAGGATTGGCGTTCCTGCTCAATGTTTTTCTCAACAACTTCCATCTGCATTATAACCAACAGGGACACTGACCATTTTGCAGCGACAAATCACCAATAGATGGTTAAAATTCAAGAACGCATCACTACCTCTTCAACTTTCCTTGCAAACCTAGAGATCTTCTGTTCAAGTAAAATTTTTTCATTGCCCAATCTTTGTATCCTTTCTTCCGCTGCATGCAGTTCCTCATTCCGCAGTTTCAATTCATCCTGTAGCTCATGCAACACCTGTGTTATCCAGTCCAAAATGATCACTTCATCAAAAAGCAAGCAATATGATTCTGTTGTATTAATGAGAAATCAGTAACAAATTAAACTCAAACCCAGAGCATAATAGTTATATTTCTACCTGGTTATTAGCACCAACAAAATCATTTTTGGCATTTTTCTCTAGTGTGAGATTACTGAGGCTGGCCAACCTGGTTTCCATGCTCCTCTTTTCTGACAGCACAACCTAAAACACAACATCAAAATTAGCAAAATAGACCAGGTGACTAAAGAAAGAACTCGTGCATCAGAGTTAATAATACTAACTTGAAAGGCTGCATCCTTTTCAGCACACAGTGACTTAAGTCTATCACGATCACACTCTACTTCTGCCAAGTTTTGCTTTGCTGATCTCAAGGAATCTTTCAAGCCCTTCAATTGCTCTTGCAATTTCACTTCTTGATTTTGCTTCTCATGCAATTCTTCCAATAACTAGAAAAGCATATTCACCATTAATCCTAAGTGCAATTTCAAAGACAATCACATGCATAAAGCAAATATAAAAAACGTTTATGTTCTCTGAAAAGGACTTGTTGACATCTTAGGCCCAAAAATTAAACATGTAAGTTGGCACACAGTTACCATGATGCAGGACAAAGAATAAGACAAGATAGACACAGCAAAATCAAATCCTAACAAAACGGATAGGGGCACAACAATAAATACAAAGATATTTCAGATATTAACAATTTCACACTGCCTACATCCCTTGTCTACACTTATTTCTCTTCATAATATCTTTAACATTGGTAATTATTACCAAAATTAGACTTGATTTTCATGTTTGGGCTGTGTCCAAAATGACTTTATAATGCATCCAAGTTTCAGATTACACTTTTTTCTGACAATATCTATGACTTGTTCCCTACATGTCCAAGACATCCAAAATGTTCTTTAGTTTCACCACCACTGTATCCAACAACTGATCATAGAATTTAAATTTTTATTTTAAAGCTTACTTGTTCAGATTTCTTCTGAGATTCTTCAATAGTTTTTGACAATTCGTTTAAACGTTTTTCGTGCACTTCTACACTGGTAGGGTTAGAATTGTTAAGAACATCTCCATTCACTGAGCCGCTAGCAACAGTCCGAGCTTTAGAATAACGACACATCATGACATCATTTATATGTGTTTGAAGAGCAACACAAATTTCTTCTCCCTGGTAAATGAAGTTTGGTTACTTAAACAAAAACAGTTGAGAAGGTCAAGATCCAACCGTGGAAAACCAACAGGGAAGTGACAAATATGTTAACCTGCTTGGTCTCAAACTGGAATATGTGCAGAACACCTGCAACTCTCATCTTGAAGAAAACAGCAGTATTGCTACTACCAAACTGCATTATGTCTCTTAATTCTGCTGAATGTAAATATTCCTTTGGAACTGGACGGAAGAAGTGCACCTGTGGACCAATGAACAAACAAACTAAGGTCCAGCAGACGCATGATCTAGAATGTGAAAAGAATTTCACAATGTAGAGAGCAGACAATTAAGAATTTATTTGTGATGGTTTAATCCATTAATTCAAGACTTACCCCTCGCTTGTTAATCCCCAAAATAATCCGACCAGGCAAAAGTCCAATAGGATCATCAATCTTGCGAACACTGAAGAAAACTGAATTGCCATACGGAAGCGACCTTAATATGCGTAGAAATTGCTGTCTTGCATCATCCTTTGTCAGATTTTCCTGCATGGAAACAGGACAGTATCAAAAGGAGATTCTCTATAGAATAAAGAATAGCCTCTGACAGGTAAAATGCCACCTTTTAAAAGATTAGACTTAACAAAGAAGAGAGGCAATGGATAAGTGAAACAAGTAGTAGGATATATTGAGTGCAATAGTCATCACTTGTGTAGAATATGACACTACTTTGATTCCTTGTTGAAGATACCACCTTGGATCTATTCAATTCTGACCAAAAGTGATAAACAGAGTAATCAAAGTCAATATGAACTTGAACCCATAAGTTTTCGTTGAACTTAATTGAAAACGCACTTGTATCCACATCTGCCTACCACCTCTTTGACAAATATTACTTAAATGGACACAAAAGTGGAAGAAGAAATTAAACCATTAACCACATGATTTAAGAAGATTAAACTGAAATTTGAAAACAAACTGGCAAATGATGTAGAAATGAAAATATTGGTCTGGCAGACAAACTAAGAAAAAAAATGCTGTTCAGGAAAATGACGAGGAAAAATATACAAACATCCAGGAAGCAAATTGTTCTACGCAATCCTGAACTGCAAGTCATACAAGCAAGTTGTAAACATTGACTAGAAATAACAGAATTTAATGAAAAGTACCTTTTGAAACAAAAATACTTTCTCAAAAGTTACGAAGACAGAAGTTTCAGATGCTAGTTCTTACCATGGAATGGTAACGAGAAAGAATATCCAACTCCCATTCCCTCTTTCCTCGTGTAATTGCAATTTGTTTGGGTAGAAATCGCTCAAGGAGAGAGGTCCAATCACTGTGAAATGGCAGCTTCAGCATGTCAAAACTCATACGAATAAAGAGTAACTCAAGATCAAAATCTGATCACCGTAAAGGCTTTAGGTTAAGTCACTATGACTCCAAAATGAAAGGCCAACAAACCATTGTGTATTAGGAAGTTCAAATGCTAGAATTTAACGTAAATTAGGCAAGGAAAAAAGGGGAGCAAGAAACTACTAACATGGATGATTCTTGACTACCGAAAAACCCAATGTCAACCAATATTTGCAATGCAGA
Source organism: Populus ilicifolia (assembly GCA_015708895.1). Classification (NCBI taxonomy): domain Eukaryota; kingdom Viridiplantae; phylum Streptophyta; class Magnoliopsida; order Malpighiales; family Salicaceae; genus Populus; species Populus ilicifolia. The sequence continues at coordinate 15,528 of SRLM01015263.1, forward strand.
CAACTGCGCAGCATCCTCCCTCCCAACAGGATAATTGCCCAATATATAGTCATGTTGCAACTGTAACAAGAGAATCACGCGTCAGGAAAGCAAGAAGCTAAAATCTATGCTAAACTTTAGAGATAGCATGACAATCATTCCAAACTTTCAAGTCAAAGTTGAGGCTATTCAATAATGTTTAGGAGTTTATGCACCTGAACATATGATAATTGCACAAACATTGGGTCTGTTACAGCTTCATCTGACTCCCGAAATAGCTTTTTCTTAAATATCAGCTTGCAGTGCATAATTTCTCCCTTGCTTCGATCCTTGGCTGCCTTGAATTCCGCTAACAAATCTCCAATATATTTGTTATCATCTAACCCAATGTACTCCTCTGCATGAAAACAGGTTGCAGATTAGATGGCAATTTCAAATGAGCTTTGTCTAGGAAAACAATCAAGAAAGGCAAGGGATGCATACCATTCCCAGGATCAGATGACTTCGAACCAGAAACAACTTTACAGTATTCAAAAAGACTGAAGCTAGAAAATGCTGACAGCTTGATTAGCCCAGAAAGTTCCTGAAACAAGTATGAATTACATTAATGTAAATAATGTTTCAAATCACTAAACACAAAATAAGTCATTTTTAACAGGATAAGCTTCGCTGTCACCTCAGCCCGCAATGTCAATCAAGGCAACGATAATCGTAGCAAGATTTTAGCAAATAAATAAGAGCTTGTCGTCCTTAACACCATATGTTATGCTATTCGTTTTGAGAAAGAAAGACAAAACACTGGATTGACTGGCTGAACCTGCCAGTTTGTGAGAAGCCTAGAGTTTTCTATTCTTTGTTTAACCATATTCAATCCAACTAGAACCAAACATCAAGCTCACAGGACCACTAGACCTTTCATAATCATGGAAATGGTTTTAAAATATACTTGTGGGTGTTCTCAGCTCTCTAATCAGGAAATTATATTCAATAAGCATTTCAAAGACAAGGTACAGAGGGCACTCTTCCAAAAAGGCTATCGGAACAGCTGACCATCATAAGATCAATTCTCCTTCCATCATATATAATAAGTACATCTTCCTCTGTTTGCATACATCTCTGAGAAAATTAGAATAAAAATAGCAGGTCATGCTATAATTTCTATTTTTTTCCCAGTTGAGATTGAGCATTTTGCTTTTGTATATCTGTGCCTACCTAGAAAGAACCATAGAAGACAGAGTGGATGACTCTTTGAAATACCTCAACAGCATCGGACACTGTCGTTGCCATGTCATACATGATTTCTTCAAAAGTTTCATCCAGAAAAAACACTATTGTTGTAAGCTTTCGACCACTTAGAAGAGCTTCAATTTCCTCACGCCCTGGTATTGTATGCCTAGGACCAGCTTTGACAGAACGCTTCAAAGCATTTAGTGTATTTAATGCAAGGATTTGGACCTCAGAATCAGTACTTGCACCATATGCTACATTATGGACATACTCAGATAAATATCCACCAATTTCCTTGCTAGGAGGCATTGAAGAAGCACACAGGTACATTAGCTCCCATGCTTTAATCAAATATTGCCTGCATTATGAGAATCAACAAACCTAGATAGCATCAAATAAGGAAATAACTGTATGTTGAGGAGCAACAATCATAGGCCCAAATAAAATCAAACGTGTAAACTGACAATCACCGTTTATATGTATGAGAAAGATTTGTCCATTGGACATCAGCTCAATTAATGAAAGGCCAGTTGGAATGGGTTTTAATTTCACAACTTACAAGATACTGGGAAAACAAAAAAAAAGAATAGAAAGTTAAATAAAAAAGCTATGCATGCCTGTCAGGGTTGTTCCTTGTTTGCTTTGAAATCTGAGCAAAAATTTCATCTCGAAGTTCTGCACGCTTCAGTGTGTGCTTGAACAATTTTCCAACCAGCTCAATCCGTTCATCTAAGCTTGCTGGAGCTCCTCGATCAGATGAATCAACTCCCATGTACTTCAAAATTATTTGGAACAGTTTAGTGGCACGGCTTACTAGGTCACTATTAATTTTAAGCACCGAAGTTGGTATAGGATCCTGCAAAAAAGCACTACCTTAGCTCTTCATGAGTTCATAAATGAGAATATACTGCAATGACACACAGCATACTTTTACCTTTTGGAAACACAGCATATCCTCGAATGTGAATTTTTCCCGAACTTGAGGGCCTACAGATTTTTTAGAAAAGAACCCACGTTTCCCAGTGGATTGAATCTGTTTCTGCATCAATTTTAAGAATCCCTCAACCTGCATGGAACAAAACTTAAGTACAAGTTTCACAAAAATGGAAATGACTACGATAACTAAGACTCGTTTACAAACTAGTTGGGGTCAGCTGTATGTATCCTCTAGCAACATTCAATTATCATAAACCAGATCCACATAAAAATGCAAAAAGAATATTGTCCAAAAATAACAATCGCAAGTCTAATTTGGATTCAACTCATAATATTGGAGCAAGTAAACATAAATGAGAAGCAGATGTTCTTCCACGTATTACATTGACAGCAAAATGACTTATTTGTTTATCACCTGAAATTTATCAATCAATGGTATAGCACCAGCAAGTTCTGCCGGAATAGCCATGGAAAGGGTTGCTGGTGTACTGTGAGAAACAACAATAAATACTTAGAGGTCAGATAGAGTCTTGCAAAAGAAGACATAAAAATTACTTCCTGGAAGTTCTAAAGCTATCTAGTCAGTTTTTACAAGCAATATAGGACTATGAAGAGCGAATTATGTGTTCCTAAAAAATTGGGCAGGCAAAACAAGTCAAAAACAAAACACCTGGGAGGAAATGTTTACCAAGTCCTTTCCATTTTATCATGGTAAAATCTTTTGAATAAAATCTAGAGATACAAGATCAAAAAATTACAACGAATGGTTAAGTCTAAAGTTATTTTCAATCCGAGTTTCATCGCATCTCAACAGTAAACAAATAATAAAAAACCAACAATGAAAGTAACAAACAAGAAGCTAAGAATGGCATAGTAGACTTACGGCATATCGAAATTGGAGCCATCGCTATCATATCCATCCCCATTTGAGAAAGAAGAAGAAGGGTGCGTAGGAGTCTCTTCATTTCCATTAGTAGAGTTAGAAGAAGTCCTTCTTGATCTTATACTTTGAGCCATTAATGAATGCACATCAAGTTTCATTTCTCAAACACAAATGACCCCACGTCACATGAATATTAATCCGCTCCACGAATAAACCAGTTTCTCCATGTAGCTTCCCCGGCTATATTTCCTTGATAACAATCCAGAACATTATCTTTAGCTAAAAGGGTATCCAAAATAACAATCCAAGAAGTCAACAAGATTCAAAATTCAATCAAGAAACATACACCTATCAATGCAGATCCGCAATACAATTTATCTAAAACAGCGACAGAAACAAAACCCAGACGGGAAAATGGAAAAGAAGTGAAAAGGAACTGAAATTTATCAACCAAGAAAAGCACACGAAAAATGGGAACCAAGAAAAGGTTCTTTCCTTTTGAAGCTGACAATCAAGAAAGGAGGAAACTTTGAGAGATTAAGAGATCTGAAATGGTGGTGGCGATGGTGTATCGATGGCACTGATAGATAAAAGTGTGTGGAGAGAGAGGGAGTGGAGGGTGATAGTCACGAGAATGATATAAATGGGAGAGCAGAGGAGAGGAGAGGAAGGGACGGCAATGAGTTGCTGCTTCTACTTCTACACTATTTTTTTCCTCTTTCTTCTGTTACATGGCGGAGTGCATAAATTAGCCTCTTCCAAAAATTCCAATTTACAACGCCATCTAATAATATTTTAATTTTTTTTTTAAATTTACTAAAAAAGGGTCTTGAATCCAGCGTGTCAATTAAAATTTGCTTGGTTTAATAAAAAAATTAAAATAATATTTAAAAAAAATAAGTTAAATGAATGTATAAGCTCCATGGTTTTTTTTCAATATTCAACTCTAGAAGCTAAGTTAGCTAGATCTTTAAGTGACCTGTTTAATAACTATTAAAATAAAATTGATGTAATATTGTAAAATAAATTTATTTTTTATAAAAAATTATTTAAAAAACATGGTATTGATTAAATGTTTTATTCAATAAAGATAAAAACATTATTTTTATTTCATTTCAAAAGATAATAATATAGTTTTTTGCATCAGTAAAGATTTCACTAGAAGCTCAACTTCTAATGAATTGATGAAAGAATTAATGGTTTAACTTGGTTTTGTATAATAAAATAATTATATTTAATTATTGATGAATTGCGGTTATATTAACATTGTGTTATCATTAATATTATAATTATATATTTTTAATATATTCCTTTTTTTGCAACAAATTAGATAAAACAAAAAAATTATTTCATTTAATTAAAAAATACTTATTATTGAAACATCATAATAATCTTTTAATATGTGCTATACTCTTATCAAGGTCAATTTTATCATTGAATCAGTAATGCTATTTGTATATATTATTTTTTATTTTTAAAATAGTTTTCTTATCAAAAATTTCTTGTTAAATATTTGTATTTATAATGGCAAAATTCATAATTTTTTATTAAGCTTCCTTTCACGTTTAACAAAAATACCCAACCCTACAAAAGCCAGATACTCAATAAAACAAATGGAAGATATTCATGGGCGAAAGAAGAAACTAATTCCATTAGTTTACTTAAGAATCCTAATAGAAAGGTATAAGATAAACATATACTCGAAAAATAAAATCATGTTTTTTAATATAAAAATAATAAATTAAGAGGTTATTTGATATTATAATAATTCTTAATTTTAAACCTAATCATAAAAAAATATCTAGTTAGTTAAATAACTTATGTATTTTTTTTATAAAATATAAAATACAGTTATGTATTTATAAATTAAAATACATAACTGTGTTTTAAATTTTAGTTTTGTAGAATTTAAAAATAATATTTATTTAATTTAATTTACATGTAAAAATTATCTTATAACAATTTTAACTAGATATTTTTTTAAACTTGATTTTTTAAACCATGACAAAAAATATTATTTTTAATTTATAAAAATTATTATAATATCAAACAAATCTGAGATACTAACCATTATTAAAGTATTTTTTATTTGAAAATCTATTAAAATATTATTTTTAAATTTTATTTTTGATATTAATATATCAAAATAATTAAAAAACACTAATTTAAAAAATAAAAAACTTTTTAACGGAAAAACAAATATCCTCTGGAGATTTTCCCATTCCACAGGAGTCGACCCTTCTGTTTCTGCACAAACCTGACACCTTCCGTGGGCCCCATCTTTCTGATCTTAGCCATCCTTTTTCTTTTTATTATTTCACATTTTAAGAAATTAATAAATTCATTTTTATTAATTATTTTTCCTAGCTAGGTTCAATGCTCGAAGAAAAAGAAGATATTTTGAAATTCCCAGAAAAAAATTCACAAAAGTCTCCATTTATTTATTTTCAACCAATTTATTCGTTAATCAAGATTAAGTCTTTTCCTAATGATTTTATATTAAAAATTCACAATATAAATCATTGTTAGTCTAGATAAATACAAATCACCATAAACTTTTTATCACATGATCCTTGCACACATCATCGTTACTTTACGAAGAAATTTAAAGTGGACCCCATCGATTTGTGTCCTTACTACTTTGGACGGTTCCTTTGATCCTTCCAAAGAAGGAATCATACTCTAACAATTATTTACAATTATTGCTCTATAAGCACATGCACGTTTGTGCAAAATGACCCCTTCAAAAGCAAATTTGCTGGAGTGCCGGCCATGATGCCGGTCCAGGCAACGAGCTCCCATAGCCTGCCATTTTGCTAAGAATCACAATGTTTTGTACATTTCTAATCCCTTTCAACTAGCTGTTTTAAAACCTAGACTAGACCTGTTGGTTATCTTGAAAATTAAAAAAAAAACAAAATAAATTAATATATCAAAATTTAGTGTTGATTTGATCTACTCCGTCAAAACCTGATTATTTATTTATTGATTGATTTTTTAAAAGAAAAATCAATAAAAAATAATGTTGTTAAATCAAAAGAGATAATCTAAAAAAAAAAAAAAGTCCGACAACCAAGAAGTAAAATTGGAGGCAGCTCTCCGACAGGAGTACTTGTATGGTAGCATTTAAGACAGCCATGAGAGAATTGGGGAAGGGGAAGCTATCATTGTAAGAACAAATACCAACCAAAGTACTTTCTTTTTTCATTAGGGTATTTAAAAGTGAAATATTTACTAGTTTTTCAAGTCAAAATGAGAATTATGTATATTGTTTTAAGTGTTATGTTCAAACCCTTTAATGGTGAAGTTTTGAATAAGCTAATCATTTTATTACATATAAAATCTAGACTAATTTGCAAGGTTAATTATAAACTTAGGTAATTCAGAGTTTAGATTAACCTAGGTTATAAAAAAACTTAATTAAAAAATTAATAAAAAAAATATAGATGAATTTGACACACATTTAAAATTTAGAGTAAATTTTATTTTATTTTTTTTATTAAAATGATATTATTTCAGTGTTGTTCTTAGAAAATATTAAATGAGTTTAAATTTACTTTCTTGATTTAAAATCCGAATCAAGTTGTATAGGTATATAAAATTAAAGAATTCATAAAAAATAATTTTTTTTATTTAATTATTTTTTTTGATAGATGAAGTTGTTATTGAATATCAAACCTACATTTAATCAAATCTCAAACAAGTCATTCATGTTAAAATTACCTAATCCATAATCATTTCTTCTAAACCTTTCAATTCAAATTCAAAACAATAAAAATATGAAAACAACATCACCATAATCTAAATTTAAAAATATAAAATATAAAATCTAAGAACACCATTCATCCCAACCATCATACGACCGTGTTTTGAGCTGGCAGAAGAGGCCGCCACGTTCACGAAGTTCTGCACTTTCTTGAGCTCAGCTTCTCAATTCACCAAAGGGAAACATGACAGCAACTTGCCTTAGCTTTATCGTCAAGCATTTCTTTCATCTTCCTTGCCAAAATGGCAGGCAGCTTCAAGGATGACAGTGTAGCCACACAACAAGCAATTACAGTATCTAGAAAAGTGAAATTCTAACCTGCTTCCTGCCTCCCCATTGCCCAGTGCCCGTACTCTATATCCTAGGGTTCCAGGTTGCCCGTTAATTTGCTTGTGCTACCTATCCATGATTCCTCTGCGAGTAAACTTGGAAGTTACGTATACTCACCCGATAATTATACAATATACACCAGCTTTTTACTGTTTATCAAGACGCGGATCTATAAATTGAAACGATGTATGCTTACTAGACCCTAGGCATTCGGGCTAGACAAATACTTTGTTAGCTAAATCTATAAGCTTGGATTTGAATTATATATGATTGTAAAACCTAAACAAATATATTTTTATTATTATAAATAAAATTATTACAAAAATCTATGTTTATATTTTTAAATTCATTATTTCTTCAATAAAAATTAAAAATTATTGTTGTTATTATTGTTCTTATTAATTTGAAGAGTAAAGTTAGAAAATTATTATTATTATTATTATTATTATTATTATTATGATTAAAACTTAATAAAAAAATATTATTAATGTTGAAGAAAAATCATAAATTTAATTTGAAGAGATTAAAAACTATAAGAATCTAAATCAGACAAGTTTGTTGTTGTTGTTGTTGTTGTTGTTGTTGTTGTTGTTGTTGTTGTTGTTGTTGTTGTTGTTGTTAGGGGTGTCAGGCCCAAGTAACAATAACTTAGGTCTAAGAGGTGAGATCAAAACTCTTGAGTTTGACATTATAGCAGACTCAAGTCTTTTTTTAAAATATATTTTAAAATATAAAAATTATTATTGTTATACATCGATATTATCTATAATCATTCACATATATCCTCATATTAAGTGATCGCAAATAAATAGAACTAAAAAAATAATAAGACATCAAAATATCATATTTAATACAAAAAAAATAAATCAAACACCATCAATGCCGCTTTATTTATAAATGAGATAATAAATCTTAAAGATTCATTAGTTATATTTATTTCATTCTCTCGAGCATTATATTAAATATCATAAAATATAAAAATCATATGGCTAAATAGAACTAATTAAAAAAACACAAGACTAAAAAAGACTAGTGAATCAATGTAGATTGTGTCTAAAATCACTATGGATTGCAATGTTTATGTTTTAAGTTCGTTCTTGTGATAAGTTTTGGCCAGTTTTTTTTTTTGTTGTTTTTTTATTTGTTTTGTTAGGTATATTGCAGCCTTCTTATCATATTTCTTCCTGTCTTTTTTGACAAGTTACAACTTTCTTATCTCTTTCTTCTTCTTTTTTATATCAACATACTAGAGAATGCCTTACAACCAAACCACAGAATGCCTTACAAACAAACCAAAAAACACATTCATAATTTCAAATTTATCTCAATTAATTTTTTTAAAAAAAAAACTACAAGGGCTTAAAAAAACAATGTAGTCATTGCATGTAATCATTGTGGATTAGAGCAATTTTTATCGCTTAAAAGTTTACTTTTATGTGATTTTCTTGCTTGAAGATGGGATTGTTAGAGATCAACTTCCCTATTGGTTTTTTAAAGCGAGATGAGAGCTTCTAAGTTGTTAGTTCCCGGCTATGTGTGCTTCTATGGGTTTGAGTGTGGCTTTAAAGCTAGGTTGGCTAGTGACTCTATCTAGGAGGAACATTGTCTTGATTTCATGGATCTGGTTGTTTTTTTAGGTTTTAGCTTCACTTAACTTCCTGAGTTGTGCATGGTCAATATGTGTTTGGTTGTGCTATTAGTATTCTAATTTGTGGAGTGTGGAGGGATTGGACATAAATGCATGTCTTACTTATAGTGTCCCCTCTTATTTGGTAATTTTTATGAGACTTTTAATTTGATGAGTATGGAAGAATCAGCATTAAATACACACCTTACCTCTAATGTACCTTGTTGTTTAGTGATTATTGGTCTGGTAGCCCACAATTGGATGTTTGGTTAGTTTTGCATGAAATGGTTGCTGTTATTATTTTGGTCTGGTTTTTTCTCTCATTTCTTTTAGATCTTGCAAGATTCTAGCGATTTTCATGAGAATTTGAATTTTTAACTGATTGAGACAGTCTTGAGAGACACAAAGATTTTATATGGTTTCTTTGATAATTTTTTTTTCATTTCTTGGAACATTTTCAAGACTCTAATTGTCTTGATTTGGGTGGTCTTTTTTCATGCTCTGTAGTTTGGGGTTTTTTTATGTTAGTAGGTATGTGTTCTAGTTTCATTTTCAGATTGTGTTAATGTTATATTTCCTGTGTATTTGTTTTGCTACAGAATGTGCTTGAGATTTGGTGTTAATGCAGTGCTCTGGGTAGCAAGGGTCTTTGTACTAGTCATGTTGGTTGTTTATTCACTTCAAGTTTTTTTTAGTTTTGTTAAATTCCTGTTTGTTTTTTATGATTTTTTTAAAGAACTTGAATGTTGTTTTTGTGATTAGAGAGTATGATTTTAAATCAAGATTTATAAAGACCTTTTATATTATCTAGTAGCTGTATTTGTTTGGTTATTTTTACATGTTGGTTCCCTAATCTTTTTAGGTTTCAATTGCTTAAAGTTTTTTTTTTTTTGCTATTATTGTGTTTTTTGAGGTATTGGTTTATTATGTTAGACTATTTTTGTTGGTTTTGTAATATTTGTTTGCACATGGCATGGTATTTTCTTAGAATTTTATTGTTTTGCCTCTTTTTTTTCAACTTGTACCTTGCATCTGCTAGTGTTAGAAGTTTTTGATCTTATAGTAAAGGCAATTCATCACTAGAAAGGTTGCTTTAGTGTTTGGCTATGTGTTGACCTTATCATTTAGCTAGTTTATTTACAATATCTTTCATGCTTTTTTAGTTTGCATAGTTGTTATGTGTTTTCTTGGATTTATATTTTGCTATCATTTAAATGCTTGATTTTTCTAATAATTTTGGTTTTGGTTCATTTGGGATATTTCATGGCAATTGCTTGTTGGATTTGTTGGTTTTGTCAAATTTTTTAGATGTTCTTGGATTTTTTTCATGTTCATAAAAGGACCTCAATATATGCATAAATTGTGTTTCAATCCTGTAATTTCTCTCTCGATTCCTCTCCTGTTTTGAATTCTCTCTTGTTTTGAATTGGGCTATCAAACTTGAGAGAAAGGCAAATAAAATATTATTAGTTTAGTGTAATACAACTACTTGTAAAGAAAAAAAAAGTAATTATGCTACATTGCTCTTATACTTTAAATGCTGGAAAAATTAAAGGACAGTGATTGACAGGGCCTAACTTAAAGCTTAAGTTGTTGGATTGGGTGGAATTATTTGAAAATTATTTTTATATTAATTGTTTTCTTATAAATACATGTTTGTGATTTAAATATTACTTTATCCATACAAAATTAATAGAACTCAATATTATATAAAAACACCACTCTATATTGAAACCTATCAATATTTAAATATTACTTTGTCCGTGCAATTGTTTTTAGATTTTAGCTTAATGTTTTATATAATTGAGAGTTTTTTGTTCTAATCCATGTTGTCCTTTTAATTGACAAAGGTTGTTATGTGGGATTATTGTTTTTCATTTCAATAACTATAGTTCCCTTTCTTGTTTTCATTTGTCTCTACAGTTTTGTTTGTGTGTTTTTTTTGCTTTTCCTTTCATCTTATCTATGTGCCTTTGCAATGGATTCCATGCTTTTTTTCTCTCCAAATTATTAGGTAATATGTGAGTTATATTTTGTTATCTCATTCCTTTGCAACATGATTAACATGATGCATACATTATTTAATAGTATTTCTTTTCCACACACTATGTTCATATAAAGCCTTAGGTTGCTTCATGTTTGCACTATTTAATTAACTCATGGTTTCGTGTCATTTTAGGTCAAAAACATGTTTTTTTCTAACATTATATGGTGATATTTTGATATTATATGTGAGATCTATTTCTCATGATGATCTAGGTTATATTGGCAAGTCTCATTAAGGTTTTACAGTGTGTTCGATTTATTTTTTTCTATCATTGGTTTGTTATGCTTGCAAGCTTTTATTTGACTCATCAACATGCTGCCGATATTATAGCATGTGGAGCTTGCATTTTGGCATTCTTTATGAATTTTGTTGTGCTTTGATGGTACTATTATTTTTTTCTTGCCTAATAGGCTTTTTTTGGGTTATGTTAAAGTGTCTACATTGGAGTTATGTTCATTGTCAATTTAGATCTTTGTAATCATGGGTTTAAAGTCTTTTCAGGTTCTGTTAATATTTATTATGTTGTTCTTTGCTTCTGTATTTTTCTTATCTTTGTTTGCGATCATGCGACTTCGATTTATGATTGTCAACACATATTCGTATAACAATAAAAATAAGATGTGTAGCAATAAGAAGAAGCTAAATTCTTAATTCATCCACACGTATTTAAATTCATTTAATTCAGAAATGTGGATAAAATTTTCAACCTTCAATTGCATTTGTAATATAGAACAAGGGCCTATCACATAAATAAAAAGATTGATTAATGAGTTTAAGTACTAAAATTAAAAGGATAAAGAGAGGGCTAAACTTAGAAAAGATATGCTAATGCAATCCAAACTAAAATACTGTTTAGTAATTGGGTTATATCTGTAGATGTAGATCTCAAATTTAGATCCATTTTATATAGATAAAAAGATAAGATAAAGGCCTAAAAATTTCTTAGGAGTCTAAGATTTAAAAAGGTTATTTTTAAGTTCAAATTGTAGCAACAACAAAGAGGTCTAAATCTATCTTGCAGCTTAAATATTTTTTAGTGTTCAGTCTATATCTGAAGTTCTAGAAGTTGAAATGACCTCATTTACCACGTATTTAGACATCTTGGTTTCCAGATTAAGATCATGCTCTTGCTTTCTTTCTTTGTATTTTTGTAATGCTTAAGTTTTATTTTCATTAATATCTTGTTTATGTCTTTCATTTCATTTCCTTTACTTAGTTGACTTTTATCTTATTTATATTCTAATCTTGTTTATTTATTTTTCTTTCTTTCATTATATTTAGTTAAGTTTATTATATCAAGGTGAAAAAATTACATTAATGATGTAAGAATAAGTATAGTGTAAACTTAATATATACTTTAATATTTGATACTAACATGTTTTGTATTTGTTATCTTCTTTCATTATGTTTAGAAAATGCTTGGCACAACAAATGCTTGGCACTTTCATAGCACAAACCATATGGTATAACCGATAATTGTGCTCTGAAAAAAACTTAATTTATTGTTAATATAAGTTATAATCATGAATACTTCACAACATTTATGAATATTAGCATTATTCGAATAAGATAACTAATATAATCATGTTAACAATTTATAACCTGATTGAAACCTTCTTTGTGTGTGGTTTTTATTTGAGTAATAAGAATTTATATTATACTTGTTTGAAATACCATTAGTGGATCTTTTAACCTTGATATTTATTATTATCATTGTTTAATCTTTACATTGATCTTCCATCTCAAAGTTCTGATCAACTTCTTCTTTTTCTTTTATTATTATTACTACTACTACTATTATTATTACTACTATTATTAGTGTTATTATTACTATTATTATTGTTATTGTTGTTGTATTGTTGTTATTTATAATTTATACAATTAACTTTTTTATGGTTCGACACCAGTCTTGCTCGGTTATTTATTACTTCGACACTCCTACATTTAGAAAAAGACATCAATCTTTTGGTTATGTCACCCAACATATATGATCGATTATCATGCACATAACCTATGTGTACTTATATTCTTAATTCAAGTTTATTCAATGAAGCCCTGCTCGCGAGGTTAACTTTTCATTTAACAATTTAAACATCTTATAAATAACATCTTATTAGATTAAACTCTACTCATATAATCGACTTAATGCATATAATATTTGTTTGAACTAATCTCCATATCAAAACTTCATGATTCTAACACATATCTATAAATCAATATTTATAATATTAAAAAATAATGACTTATATAAACTATTGTAAATTAAAAAGGTTAAATTGGTGAGCATCTACATGTTCATCTCACTAAGCCTATCTTGTTTGTCTAGTGTCCCATAGTCGATACCTTTTCTATATCATATCAAATTTTACATTACATGCACTTTTTAAAAATATTAAGAATGTACTTTTCAATATTTGTTTAACAATTAAGATATTTATTGCTTGTTAATACATGTGTCCTTATATCATCACATATAGTTTTTCAACTTTTAGCATTGCAATATAAGAAATGCTATCATATAAATTAATTTTTTATGTATTCATATATTTTGTTTTCTTTTCCACATTAAAATTAGTTATATTCCTTAAACAATTCAAATGACTAAAAATAAAATCAAGAAAAGACCAAAATATAAAATCAAGCTATAATAAAACAATAGTTAAAATAGTTTAACCTTTTTTTGAATCAATCTCTCTATTTTTAAAAATAAATACTTGTTTTTGCTACTGGAAAATTCCTCTCTTCTTTTTCTTTAGCCGAAACCTTCATCCTTGAAACCAATTTGAGTTTTAACTTCATAATCAATCTTTCATCTTATAAGTTACATAGTTCAATTTATAAAATACTAATTTAAGGAAGAATTAAGTAAATACAAAAAAAATTAAAAAAGAAAAATTTTAATTATTTTATTTTTTAGTTGATATAAAATTGTTATTGTTACAATATGAATTTAAATTTAATTATAAATAAATTATATTTTATAAAATATTAAAAAATATAAATTCACTAATGAGTTTATTTTTACCTCTTGCTTTAATTTTAAGTATTTTTTATTTTTTTAAAATATTTTAAATAATATATTTAAATTAAAACTTTATTATTAACTTTAAAAATTTATTTATATAAATTAATAATTTCTCTTTAAAAAATTTATATATTTTTTTAGAAGTCCAGGAAATTTTTTTGGCTCCGGATGCATCCTTCAGCAAAATCAAATTTAGGCAGCGTACTCAACAAAAGAGGCAAGGTTGTTGGACTTCTCGCGGCTGGGGAGAGCTTGCACTGCCGCTGGAGGAAGACTGTCTGTCTGGTTGGAGCGGAGCTGGAGTGCATGTCTCCAGTTCTGTCAGGCTGCTGATCTTAAAGTTTGAAGCAGTAGCCAGCAAGCATGGTTCTGAGGGCCATTGGTTCAACTAGATTTTTTTGTTTTTTTAATATTTGCTTTTTAACTCGGATTAGTCCACGCTCTCGGTCATTCAAGTTCTTGATCAATCCGGATTTTATATCTGCAGCTGATTAAATTTAAAAAAAAAAAAAAGATTGAAGAAAGAGTAAAACTCCAAAACAACAAACACGATAGAGAATTCAACAAAAAGCAGTTAGGAAAAATAATAAAAGACAGAATGCAAATCTAATCAGACTCAAGACTAGTAAAAAAGCTAATTAGGGTATGTTAAACATGTTTAAGGCCACTAACAAACAAATTCTCAAATATGTCCATCACTTGTTTCTTCAGAACCAATCCAATCTCAACGCCACCACTTTCACCTTTGCTCTCTGCCATAGAAAGAGCTCCAGTCCTATCTATGCTGGTAACCTCCACGTTCTTTGGCCTCCCCCACCCGAAATCTACCCCATAAACCTCGAATCGGGCTGACCCAGCAACCCCAACCGGTATTGCAGCTGGCTCGATGGCCATAAGCTTTTTAACCTTCTCCTTTGCTCCTTCAAGAGCTGCTTTCTCTATCCCTTTGATCACCTCACTAACCTTTTGAGCAACGAAGACAATCCCATCATCTTGCACTGCAGATCCTGCTAAAACAGCAACACAAAGAGAAACACAATTGCCAAAATAATTTGTGGGTATCGGAGGATCCACACGTGCCCTACAGTCTGCTGCAATTCCAAACTTAATCTTTTCGTCACTTTTTAGGCCTCTAGCTTTCACAAGGCAAACTAATGCATAAGAAACTGTGATCGCAAAACTTGATAAATGGATTGCTTCTGTGTCTTTTTTATCAGAGACCTTGTCAAGTTGAGAGAGGATCCTCTCCCTCAATTTCTTTATGTCTTCTCGCGAAAACTGGAATGTTGCTCGTACCGAGTTTGGTGGGACTTCTTTAGATGGAAATGGTTTCAAGCTTCTAGCATTGGGATCTGAACCTCCACCTGCCTGATTAATGCTTGACCAGTTGTTCAAGTATTCAATGTCAATCCCCTCTGGATCTTGAACAACTGTTCTATCAAAGAAAGGGATTAACTCAGTCGGCAACAAACATGAATTATGCTTGCATATGTGAGCCCATGCTTTCATGAACAAGATTGAAGATTTCCCGTCGAGAACAGCATGGTGAGCGGTGCATCCAATGCTAAACCCTTTATTTGGGAACAAAGTGATCTGCAAAGCAATGATAGATACTTTAACATCAGAAGTTGATAATTTGGGCACATAAGGGTGTGACAGAAAAGCATCATGCATTTCATTGCTTGAGAGATGATCAAAGTCAGCACTATTATTGGACTCCGCAACTGTCAATGAAACACCATCTTTAGGAGTGTATAGAATGATTGATGGGTTTGGCGGCATGTGAAGGCCAAGTAAGGTTGCCAGCAAGAGGGAGGAAGCGGAGGAGAGTAAGAGAGAGGGAGTGTTTAAGTTTGGGAAGGATTTCTGTGTTGAACATAGTAAGCGTTAAATCAGTGAGCTCATAGGGAGATGCGCTCAACTGGGTCAAATTTAAGCCACAAAATGTCGAAAAAAGTGAGAGGGAGAGATACTTCAACGGCTGAATCCGGTGATTCGGAGGGTGGGGTGAGTTGACATGACTCAAGCACTTTTATTGGGCCGGTTGATGCCATGATATATCTTTTTCCTTGTTTGAGATCCAGGGGGAGATTGCTTCTTGTTCGAAAAAACGCTTGCATGGTTTTCAGGTCAGTTGGAGCTTGGAAGCTTTAAAAGCGGTATCGAGATATTTTTTATTTAAAAATATATTAAAATAATATTTTTTTTATTTTTAAAAAATTATTTTTAACATTAATGTATTAAAATAAAAAAAATTAATTTTTTTAAATGCTTTTAAAACATAAAAATAAATAAGATTTAAATACATTATTGTTACACAATAACTTTTATATTTTATTTAAAACTAAAATATATATATATATATGTATATTTTTATTTTTATTTTTTTTCTATATCAACATCTGGACAGATGCGGGGAAACCATCACCGCAGAGGTCAGCTACCACGAAACTAACGCGTGGGTGAACATGAACCACATACCGGCAGGGATATTTAGTGAAAGTTCGTTACTTTTTCTTTTTTCTTTTTTTGCTATTTAATTTAGAAAATTTAAGTCTATATTTTTTAATTTTTTCAGAATATTTATTGATTTTTTCAGGTTCTAGATTAATAAAATTTTGAATTTTAATTTAAATAAGATCCATTTTTCAGCATAATTTTTTGTGTTTGATGTCTGTCATTTGTAGCCGTAATTAATTGAGCTGGTTTTACTTCAGAATGCAACTTCACAGTGGCGGAGGCAGGGGGTTGGCAGGCACCGGTCATTGCAAGGAAATGTTTTTTCTAAGTTTTTTTTTAATAAATATTTATAATTTTAATAAAAATAATTAAAATTTTAATTGTTTTAAAATAATTTTCTAATTTAGACCTCATAATTCTTTGTTCTTGCTCCGCCCCTGGAACTTGATAGTTTCTTTTAACGAGCTCAATTTGAGGGTTTATCGTCTAGGGATAAATTGATTTATTTTTTTTTTATGATGGATGAAATAATATAAACATAGAATATTTTTTACCTTTATTTGTAAATTTGATGGTTTATCGTCTAGGGTTTATATTTGTAAAAGCTATGTTGAAATATTTGAAGAGATATTTTTTTGTTGCGTTTTAATTTTCCTAAATCTTTATTTTCCAATAGAATTTATATTTCACACTCTCCATATCAGTTTTTCAGTTTTATGTGTGTGTATAATTAATTAATTAATTAATTTTTCTATATACTAAAAGATTAAAGTTTAGCTAATTTCTTTTCACAGTGAATACAATCATTTTAAATTAAAAATTTAAATTATTGTTATTAATTATTTTATACTAACTCCTTAAATGAAAATTTTTTTGAGACCTCACACTATCTTATATTAAAGTTATAAATTTAATAGTAATATTTATCGCATTTCCAAACAAAACATAACACCTCATTAATATATACAATAAGCAAAATTTGCATATAATCCCTCACGTTCATTTTATGCATCTTATCTTTTAGCATCGTAATTTTATATTTTATATTTTTAATAACTAAAGATATATTTTATTGTCTAATTTTATATCCTATAAATATTAAAATCAATTTTTAAATTGTGAAAAAATAATTAATTTTTTTTAATATTTTGGCTCAACTCTAATAAATGATTATAAACTAGTTATGATATCTTTTTTTTTTAAATTTTCACAACATGAGAAAGATGCAATTTTTAATGAAAATATGCTTGACAAATTTTAGAATTTGGCTGTATGTATGAAAATAATTTTTTTCATGAAAGGAAAAATTAATTTAAAAGTGTTTGAGATTTTTTTAAAATGTTTTGAATTTTTTAAAAATATTTCAAAGAAAATTAGGTATTTTAATATTAAATTTGTATTTCACAATGTAAATATATATATTATAATATTATACAAAATTGGTAGAAAAAGTATTTTAAAACATCACAATATTTTTGAAGTGATTTTTTAATTTTTTGGTATATATTTTTATAAATAAAAATATATAGGTTGGGCCGCCCTAACAAATTCAACTTGAAGAAAGGTTAGGTTGATCTCGGCCTAACATGTTTTTTTTTTTTATGGGTTGGGATCGGGCCATATATTTGGTTTGAGTCATAACAAGCCTAACTCGGGTATACTGTTCATGAACAATAAAATATAAATTATAATTTATGTCCACTGCTCATGCAGTAAAAGGAAGGTGAAGAAGTGGAAGAAATGAAAGAATGACACCTAACACAATAGTGGTCCGAACATAGAGTTGGTTTAGCCGGTGGCTCAAGAGGCATCAGTTAAAAGAGTAGAGGTCGAAATCAACTATAGGATTAAAAAAAAGGTTTATAAAGGAGAGATAATAAAATTCATAATGACTATTCTATTGTTAATAAGGATTTGGATTTATAAAGAGGTTAAGTTGTTGTCTATTAGCGAAGGAGAGGAAAAGGGTTTTTGTAAGGTCTTCAGGTGGTGAAGAAGCAATAAGAAGATAAGAAGAGAGAAATATTGGTTGAAAAAAAAATAAGAGAGTAAGTCGATTTTTAAACTTGATTTTCTTCATGCTTAAACTATGAAATGTACCTCTATTTATATAAAATGACAAAGAGATATTTTTTTTAATGGTATTAAATTATAATTTTTAGTTCGATTAAGAAAGATCCTCACTGTTGATTTAAAGTGTATTGTGAATTGTCAAATTTATAAGATAAAATCGTATAAATTAATCTTTTTAGGCCAACACGAGTGCTCATGTGATATTAATAAATTTTAATGAATAATATTTAAAAATAAAAAAATGTAATATAATTATTTTGATTTATTTATTTTTTTTATTTTTTAATGAAAAATGATCTCATTTGAGGTTAAATTAAAAAAAATATTTTTTATTTTTTTAATAAAAATGACACCATTTAAAGTTAAATCAGATATTTTTATCAAACTTCCGTTTAGTCAGACCAAAAATCACCGGAAAATACCACGAGCCCCGTATGGTGCGCAACCCACGCGCTGGCTATTTGACCAACATGAAATTGCGCCCGCGTGTCTTCACTTGCCATTTATAACCTGCAATTAGATGACGGTTTCCTGCCGCAAGGCTGGAGAGAAGGCTGGTGCTTGGAGGCGATAGTGCTGGTCTCGGGTTAAGTGAAAATGGTGTCTGCGGGTTTTTGAGAGGTTCTGTGTTGATGAATGCTCCGTCTGAGGGGAGGTTGACTTGGCAGAGGTGATTGTGGTTCGGTCTTGGGTAAAATCCGGGACTGGTGTAGCTATTGGAAATTAGTAAGCGTTTTGGTTCACGGCTAGGGAGGCTCCAAGGGAGGGTGATTTTGGGTTCGTTGATCTTAGGGGATTGATTTGAAGAAATCAATTTGGGCTTGCTGAAGATTTGTAATAGAATAAATGGGTTTAGAGAGCTATAATTTAGAAGATTGTAATCTCTGGTTTAATTGCTTGTAATTGCTGGATTTTGGGGTTTAATTAGACTATCAATTAAAAATAACTGGATTGAAATGGGATTGATTTGGGTCTGAATTGTATTAAACCAGTTTAATTGGAATAAATTGGACTGAATTGACTGGATTGAAAAAATAGGACAGAAATGAAATTATTTGATCTTTTCAATTTCAATTTAGTCCTTAGTTTTCTAAAATCCTTTAATCTCATTTCTCTTTTAGATTGCGTACCTAATTGAATCAATCTATTCCTTCAAATTTAACAAATTATTACAAAATCATCCTTGGTGTTTCCACTCTTAGTCAAATTAAATCCAATTAAGCCATTTTCTTCAATTTTATTTTCAATTCAAACCTCGATTATGACTCAAAAATTATCAAACCTCACTTTTGCCTATGATGCTCCATTATCAATACAATTTCAAACCCATATTATAAATATATATATATATTGCAATTTTTTATGATTTTCAAGATGTTCACACACAAAAATTAAATAAAAATAAAAATAAAAATAAATAATTCCATAACCATCCAACCTAGGTGACCCCAAAATCCCATAAAAATTTCTGAATTGACGGAGAGCTTCTGTCCATTCGTTGTTTTTTATTTATCACAAATTAAAGACTATATTAATAAAGTGCATTCAGCCCCAAAAAAGGCCAAATAACACTAAATTAGTATAGAAGCAGCAGTGAATTTATCCATTTAAATTTATTTTTGGCAAACAAATTGACTAGAGAATACATACCTCTAACCATCAGGGACGGAAAAGAAAGATTTAATTTCATTTAATCTTTTTGAAGTATATGAGCTTTATATATAAAAAAAAATCTAAAAATCTGTTACTTACCAATTACCTCTTTGATGTTTCATCCATGTCATTCCGTCCACCTCTACTAGCAGGACTAATGGAAATTTACTTCATATTTTGTTAATTTTAATTTTCTTTCAATGTATAGATAGATAATTTATCAATTAATTCTTTAATAAAAATAATTTGACTTAAAATATTTATATATAATTTATCAATTACCTCTTTGATGTTTCATCTATTTATCAACCATATCATTCCGCCCACCTCTATTAGCTTAACTAATGGAAATTAACCCCCCCAGGATAATCATGGACACCTTACACGTATTTTACTGGAGGTAATTTGGTTTCTTTTAAAAAGGTCTATTAATTATTTTTAAATTAATAAAGGATAGAATTTTATTTTTTATTTTTTAAGCACCATGAAATCACTAAATCATTAATCATATATATATTGCATGCATGCATGCATGCAAATTGCACACAAGTACTTCGTTCAATAAAATCGTAATGTCAGATCTTGACATGTCTCTTAAACACAGTGACATCAAAGGTCGGAGTTATGAATGTAATAAATACCCTTCAATAAATGTGAAAGAGATTTATAGTCGGTCGACGAGGAAGAGTTTCGATGCATAAAAGAAAATGTTGATTCGGTCCAGAGACACTATACAGGTAAATAATATTAAATATTTAGTATAATGTAACATTAATATATATATATATAAAAACATTTTTAAATGATACAAGTTTATAAATTAATTGTACAATATTTTATATTAACTAGTTATATTCTATAAAATATTTAAAAAAAATCAGGAAAAACATTTACCCAAAATAAACATATTTTGCTCCACGCGATTTGTCCATTTTCTTAAGATCCTTCGGCACTTCCTTATCAACCAGACATGGGCAGAAATGAAGGCACAATGCTCTCAGCACTAAGCAAAGATGAATACATACAATCTTGGCGTGTTCATTTTATATATGTTTTGGGGTATTACACATAACAATTCTAACGAGAAATAACAAAGACAGAGATTATAGTGAGACATCTTTCTCGCCCAGGAAAATCAGATCTCACAAAATAAGTTCTACATCAAGCACAATACTGTATCTATATATATATATATATATGATGACTGGAGAGATTATACTCACCGCTCCAAGTGCACCACATCATTCAACCACACTGTAGGCCGTGGACTTTGAGTCACATCACCTTTTTATTCTTCACAAACTGTCGAAGATATTAACAGTGCAAGGTATCATGTTGTCCCACACCATCAATAGAAGCAGAACCCCACATACACCTCCTAGCGTCGGAAGCTTCTGACTTGACGGGGTGGATCAGCCTCTTCCTCCCGGAGCTTCACAGCCGTGTAGGTGGCGGCACCAGCTAGGGCTCCTAGTGTCGGTGCCACGAGATAAATCCAAATTTCTTTGTAGGTTCCTGCTGCTACAGCTGGCCCCAAAGTCCTCACTGGATTCATTGAACCACCACTTGATGGCCTGCCCACGTCAAAAACAATATAATTACTTATGATCCACCAAAGCATTATTATAGTGAAATCACTAAATTTTTATTAAAAAAAAAATTGTTTAGTTTTGATGTATCCCTCAATAAACAATGTGAAAGGAGCACGTAAACTTAGTATAATTCGATGAGTTCATATAAAAATTTAGTTTAGCTAATTTGAAGATTGATCTCATTAAAACTTGGCTGAGTGAATTTCATAATTTTTTAAAAAAATTACTATCATTTTATTTAAAAACTAACTATAAGCTTAATTAAAAAAAAACTCGCATTCCAATCCAAATATTAAATTGGTACCAGGTTGCATCTAAGAACTATAATATATATGTGCGAAACTTCTCTTTGATCTATTATTGTGCAAGATGGACAAGTGGGTAAATGATGGAAAACGATACAACAGGAAAAGCATGTCTGCTAGCCAAACATGTTTTAATACCTACCATCTGGTTAGCTTATCATGTTTTGTTCTTGATTTTGTGGTTTTATTAATTTTTATGTTTTAAAATTATTTTTATTTTTAAATTAATATTTTTTTAATATTTTGATATCATTTTAATATATTTTAATATACTGATATTAAAAATAATTTTTTAAAATAAAAAATATTATTTTTATATATTTAATCACCCCCTAATCTGGCAAGCTATACCTGCACCTCACAATTTCTTCCCTAGAAATCTTGAACTCCCTTAGCTAATGTGGAGTCGTGTATGGCCATTCTGCTTTACCCCTTTTCAGCGAAGTGGTGGTGCTACCAGATAGGACAGTTTAGGCTCTTTCCTATGATATTATTGAAGGGTGGCCCCTGTATTATTAGCAAGATGACAATTTGCTACTGCAAATAATTTTGAGAATGCAAGGTCTTTAGGTAGAATTTT
Organism: Populus ilicifolia; assembly: GCA_015708895.1. Classification (NCBI taxonomy): domain Eukaryota; kingdom Viridiplantae; phylum Streptophyta; class Magnoliopsida; order Malpighiales; family Salicaceae; genus Populus; species Populus ilicifolia. The sequence continues at coordinate 38,011 of SRLM01015263.1, forward strand.
GGGTGCATTTTTCAACTTGCATTAATCCAAACTTCTTTCCTCTTTTCTCCACAACCACCCAATAATATTCTCAAAATCAAATTCTGAAATAATAAAAAATATTTTATAGATGTTTAGTTATTGGATAATAAAAACAGAAAAAATATATTTCTCTGTATTTTTTTATTTTAAAAGAAGAGAGTTTCACTTTAAAATTATTCGAAACTAAAGAAATAATCAAAGCATAAATAGCCTAAAAGAATTTTCAAGCTACGCTAAGGACATTTTGAGTTTTACACCCTTCCAGAAATCATCTAAGAACTACAAAAATGAATCAATGAATGACTAAAGAAAGAAGAGGTCGATTAGAGTTAACCCACCCTGCAACAAGAATGTTCAGCATGACCGTAGCTCCAACTGCTATTCCTGCCAACTCTCCCACCTGTCCATGAAAGAGACAACATGTAAGCTGACATAGATGCGTGCGCGAGTATGCTCATGCAGAATGCCGATAAGATGCAACTCATGGGTAAAATGCTTACAGCACGAGTGTCCGTGGCGACGGCAGTGACAACAAACAGGAGATTGAAAGTGATGAGGAACTCCAGTGCAAAAGCTTGGCCAGTGCTCACAGATGGAACAGTAACGCCACCAGACATGAAGGGATGGAAGACTCCTTTAAGAGCAAAAGAAGCACAGATGGAGGCTGACACTTGTGCTGCAATGTAGGCAGGAACTTGCACCCAAGGGAAGTGGCGTAGAGCTGCAAAGGCAATGGTGAGTGATGGGTTCAAATGGGCTCCAGAAATGTGCCCAGTTGACAGGATTATGATCATCACTGCCAGTCCTGCGCAAGCTGCATTTCCAATCAATGTTTCCGCACTATTATACTTTTGGTTCACTATTGGTCCTGCTGTTGCTGCAAATATCAGGATGAAGGTTCCCACAAATTCTGCTCCGAGCTGCATTGAACCAAAATCAATGTTTACAATGCAATGATGAACTTAAAATCTCTAATTTTCTAAAACTCAAGAACAATACATATTTAAACAATGCTTGCTCCGATTAATTGTAATCAATTTTTAATCTTCAAATAATCAATTTTTAAATCCTCTTGGAATCAATGATGTGTTTTTAATCATTACTTTATGATGAAAGGCAACCAGTTCAATTAATGCATTGTGCACTATTTAATTTATTCTTTCATTTCAATCCTAATTAATTTCTTGAATAATGTCTCAACTATTTATTGGTATATTAATTAAACGCTTGATACCCACTTGGAATCAATCATCAATTGTTGATATTATTTGAAAAATTCATTTGGAATGAATATAACAGGATTGATTATCATGAATCATTTAAAATAATTTGAGAAAACAAAATGGAGGTTAATAATTTAGCTACAAATGAATTGGCTCTATATAAAACCAAATGATTAAGTGTGTGCTAAGAATTATAGTGCATGATGTTTTTTAAAAGTATTTTTTATTTAAAAATATATTAACCTAATTTATTTATAATGTTAATTTTTGATATTAATATAATAAAATCACTAAAAAAATACTATTTTAAATTTTTTTCAAGTGAGATATATTTTTCTAAAAAAAAAAAACCCTACCATACTCGCTAACAAAGGTCATTAATTCCAATCCTACTCTTCTAATGTTTGACTAGCCTGTTCTCGATCAAGAGACAGATAAACATCTTATCTTGTAGCACATGATGATGTTACTCCCAACCATACTCTATTCAGCAGATGAGAGACAGATAAACATCTTATCTTGTAGCACATGATGATGTTACTCCCAACCATACTCTATTCAGCAGATGAGATGATTTCAAGATTATAATTTATTTTGTTATCTTCTCTGGTCCTCAACTATATTTTCAACTTCCAGGACTACATATTAATTCAATTCATTATTTTTTTTTAAATTTCTGGCCTTTGGGAAAGTTTTCAAAACAAAAATTACTCATATTTATCCTTTTCACCTATGTCACCTGTTTTATTTCCAGCCACAAACTAAAGGTACTGTAGAAAAATTATCAGAATAAATCTAGAACAAAAATTCCCCAACCTCATCTTAGTTTAATTTTCTGATATTATTTAATTTGAAAACCATATTTAACTTACCAAAACGATCGTGCAAGCTGATCACCGAGTGGTAATGAAGACAAATCAATAAATTTTATGGCCTGATTTCACCATAATTTTTCAAAGGGTAGTGTAAGACGGTACCACACCGGAAAAATGTCATAACAATTTCCCAGGCAATTAAATTAAATTAAATTTGAATTTTTGAGCTTAGCTATGATCAATAATTCTTTAAGGGTGTGCTTGAGTTGGAAAAAAAAGAGTTTTTTAAAAATATTTTTAGATAATTTTAATAGATCGATGTAAAAAATATCAGAAAGAATCTGGAAAACGTAAATATATTCTTATAAAAATACTTGCATCGTGTTATTAATACATATACACCTAAGATTTATTCAACAACATTTGACTTGTGAATGGTGATAATAATTAAAAAACAAAAACCCTACGAGACAGACCATCACATGCATTCAGACTTACGGCCACCAACTCGGCTTTTCACCGACGGCCCACTTAGACTTTAAAATTTCGGTGGTTAGTAGCCTGTCGGAGGCTGATAATTGGATGCGTGCTTATACTTTTTCATCACTCTCTTATTGCATCAAATCAATGAGGTCCTTTGGTAAAAACAAAATGCGAACTCTGTGGATAAAAATACAATCTCCCACCGCCCGGAATTTCAAACATGATGATAATTTAGTGTGTGTTTGGGATTTTTTACATCAAGATATTAAAACCATAAACAAAACATCGACATAAAAAATAATTTAAAAAGCTTGAACTACCGAGATATCACTCAGTTTTAAGTGATAGAGGGAGAAGAGATTACCTTACGAGTTAGCGAAACATCAGGAGCAGGAAAATCAAGGAAGCAAGTGTGGGGTTGACCCCAAGTTGGAGCAGTGACAGGCAAGCACTTGCATTTCGGCATTATTTTCCTATCTGAATAGGATAGCGAGTCCACTCTTAGCCCTGTAAAAAGTGGCCCTCCAGGTGTCCCCGGGGTATTCGGTGCCGACACCGCCGGCGTTCCAGGTTCTGACTCCGGCATTCTCCTCCTTCAAACTTTTTTTCCTCTTGGTTTTTGATTATAAGTTGCTAGGACGATCAACAACTCTATAGATCTCCTAATATGGAAACATAATAATCTCTACAACTACTTTTTTTTTGTTTTTTTGGGTAATGATGGAAATGAAGAAGAAATACAGTTACATGCTTTACTGGTTTTTATAAAATTTCTTCTAAGGAATAGGAGAAGGGAGGCAAGCTCTATGCATAGACAAAACTTGAAAATCTTCTCTTTCTCTCTCTGTTTTCTTTTCTTTTCTTTTTTGGTGGGTTTTTCTGGGAATGCAAAAGCCTACATGCTTTGAATGTTTTTATAAAGATCTGGCTAAGGAAGAACGATGAAAATAGACCTATCCAGCTTCAAAACTACAGCAAAGCAAGCTCTATAACACAGACCATATAGAGAAGGTGAAGAAGAAGAGGTAGAAGAAGAAACCAGAGCTGAGTAGAGATTGGGATTCAAGGGATCAAGGCAAGGAGGTGAGGAAGAGAGTGAGTGAATGTGTGTGCCAAATATTAATGCTATGTCGACTTTTTATACACAATTCGAGGCTCCCACAAAGTGTAAGAACAGAACAATGCATATTTTATCAAGAGCAAGTCAAATGCACGGCCATCATCCTTTAACAGTTCTTTTTATTATTATTATTAACGTTGTAGCTAGAGGGCCGCTTGGCACTATTTTAATTAATTTTATAAATTTTAAATTAATAATTATATAAATTTTTAGTGTTATGAAATTTTAAAAAATAAATTTTAAATATAATTATTTTTAATTTAAAATCAATTAAAAAACTAAATCAAAACTAGTTCAAACCAATCAATTTAAATTTAAATTTTTTTTATAAATAAAAATTAGATCAAAACAACTGATTTTATTTTGACTCAATTTTTTTTATTTAGTATAATTTTTTAAATTTAAATTTTATTTGGTTGAATATTTTAATTTTAAATTTATCAAATCAAACTAGTTTTTTAGACTTATTAAATCAAACCAGTTTTTTAAAATTTTGTATGATTTAATCAATTTTTTTATTAATTTAATTATTATTATTATTATTATTTTATTTTTTCAGTTTAATCGATTTTTTTAAAAAAAATTTACCCCTAATACAAATTATACACTGCAACACGTGACCACATGTCAATGCAAAGGGCAAGTAGCTATCAGATCATGCTGTGCCATGGCATCTTTTTGCTCAAAATAATTCAAAAGAAAACGAACCATCCTGCCTTCTCCTCAATAATAAACCACAAAATTACAAATGTCCCATTATTTTAATGGACTTTCGTACGTGAAGGCATCTGGTCAATAAATACAATCATGCCTCGATCGATCGACAGATACAGATATAAAAGCATGTAAAGCAAGGGAGAGGGGCCTGTTTTGAGTTGTATTTTAACCAATTTTGTATACCGGGAATAAATTGTTTGCTATTTAATCAGGTTATTTTATTAGGTTTTTTTTTCTATTTTTTAATTCAAATTAAAAATAAATGAAATTGAACAAGCATATAAAAAGAAAATCTTAAAAACATAAATATTTTCACATAATCATTTTAATTTGAAAATTTACATTTAAATTATTTTAAAAAACTTTATCATCTTATAATATATTTTTAATATGTGAAAGCTTTTGAGATTGTAGATATTCATTACTATTTTGTAATTTATTTTATTTTATTTAATTATAAAAAATAAAAATGATGAAATTTAAATTTATGATGTTGATAATTAATTCTAGTAAAAATATTTTAATTTAAAAGATTAAATTTAAGCTATTGAATATATTAAATGCAATTGTAGTCTATTGCAATATATGTTTCACTTTAGTCTATTCTATATATTAATTATAACATATATTAAAATTACTCAATGTTTTATTATTCATTGTATAGTATAATTCACAATAAAATACTGAACAATTTTTATTTAAAATTTCTGAATTTCTATTTTATTTTTTATGCCTTTATGGGTTTTTTTTCTTTTTTCTTGGTATTTTTTTTTGTTTAATTTAATTTTTAATATTAATTTTTTTTATCTAGTTATCAGATTTTCATAACACGAATCTCGAGTTTGATATGTTAACTTGGTTTAACAAGTTAACCTGAAATTATTTTTTTTTTCTTTTTAATTGACTATTTTTATTTAGTTTAGTTTATTAATGTTAAACTTTTTTTATTTAATTATTAGACTTTCATGATAAGTATCCCGGACTTGACGGGTAAACTTTGTTTGATGGGTTAACCTAATTAATTATGAGTTAACCCATCAATTTTTTTTATATTTAGTTATCAAACTTTTATGATGCGAATCTCAAATTTAATGGATTAACCGGATTTATAGGGTTAGCCTAGTTAATTAAAAAAATTTCTCTTTTTTTAAAAGTTTTTTTTCTATTATTTTTTTAATTTATTTATTTAATTATCATATTTTTATTATACAACTTTATAGTCAAATCTATATCCAAGACTCTTGGATTCGGTGTTATAGTTAAACTCACTTAAAATCAAGTTATGTAAATTTAATATTATGATTAATATTATAAATATTATTATTAGATCAATCATTGCAACTAGACCTAATACTACTGGGTATATGTTTGCATAAAGACCTAACACTCTTAGATCTTGGTATTTTTGGATAGTTTTTGTGAAAGAAAAAAATTAACCTGTGGCATACACTTTTGTTTTTTTTAAAAAAAAATATTTTACTACGGACTACACAATGCAATCCATAATGAAAAAGGTGATGTTTTTATTTTTTTAATTAATTTTTTTTGTTAATTTAGTTTGTTGATATTAAATTTTTCTCTATTTAGTTATCAAATTTTTATGACACAAATTTCAAGTTTTACGGGTTAACTCAGTTGATTTGAATTTTTTTATTTTTCTTCATTAGTTTTTTTTCTTATATGTTTTTTTCTCTTTGCCTTTTCCTTTTTAATTAACCTTTTTTTAATTTAATTCATTAATATTAATTTTTTTTCTATTTAGTTATCATACTTTTATGATACAAATCTATAACACAAATCTTAAGTTTGACAGGTTAACCCAGTTAATTTAATTTTTTTTTCTTATTAGTTTTTTACTTCTAATTTAATATTTTTATATTATATATAGTCCACGGTGAAAAGGTTTATGTTTTTTTATTTTTTTTCTCACATGATTTTTTAAAATCGTTGAGTGCTATAATATTTCACCAAATTTTTTTTATGAATTTTTTGTAAAATTATTTTTTAATATCAAACTGTTTAAAAATTATAATTTTAGATTTTTTTATGAAATACTATAAATTATTATAGTGTTTTCTATTTAGTTTTTTCTTTTAAATTTATTTTTTTATTTTTTTTATTAATATTAAATTAGTTAAAAATTCATATAATCAGCGCGATTCTTCTAAGTGACTTATCTTCTCTCCTTGAAGATGCTCTAACATGATACAAAATAAGTACAAAAGAGATTGTTGCAAACTTAACTAAGATGTAGCGGAGCACTAGTAATTATGCATAATTGATCATTTGACCCACAAGGAACCACTCCGGAATGTACCTCAACTTTATCAAGGTTCAGTTGTTCTCTTGTTCTACTATTTGTCTTAATCTATTATAATCCTGCACTTTACACTTTATTTTATTATTATTATTTAAAAAAAAAACCCTGTGGAATCTGTTTGCTGCCTTTTGTTTTCCTTGGCACCCATAATCTAGAATTTGTTTTTGTATTTCAATCTATTTTTTAAGTATTTTTCATTAATAGATGTTCTTTTATATGTTTTTAAATGATTTTAAGATAATAATTTTAAAAATTATTTATATATATTTTCAATTAAAGAATATCTTTATAAAAGCATCTCACTTACCATTTCTAAACAAGCCCCCCTGTTTGATTAGATTCCGTTAGGTCCCCTTTGTTTTGTTTTTTCCTTTCACTTTCCCCATTTTTTTTCTGCCTTTATATATAAAAAAAAAACAATTCATGTCATAATGGCTCTATACTACTAATTTTTTTTTAATTTACATGAAAAAACATAACAAAACCATATTTGAATTGGTGGCTCTATTCTTTTAATTATTTGTTAGTGCACTCATGAATATGATTTCAAGGTAATCTTTAGTATCAATAAAAAAAATGACAAGTAATATAAATGCATTCATCATCTTCTCTTTTGCATCTACTGAATTTATTTATTAAAATAAATAGAAAAATTAAAAAATATTATACAATATTATTTTAAATTAATTATTTCTTCTATAAAATAAAGCTTATTTGTATAAAATAAAAAAATAAAAAAAATAAATACAAAACAAAAAATCTAGAAAAAAAATCATTATAAAAAAAATATAAAACTCATGGTCTAAGTTATGATATCAGAATAAATCAACAGAAAAGAGGGTGAAGATAACTACAAAACTAATTTTTTAAAACAAAATGATGTAAATTATAAAATTATAAAAAAAAAATAAGAAAAGGATTCCTAGCTATATTAACTCTTGAAACTTATGACTTATATCATCATATCAGAAGCATAACAAATAAAAAAACTATGAAGCCTAATCACAAACAAATCAGACATTGAAGGATAAAATTGAAAAAAAAATCAAACATATAAAAAATTATAGTTAAAATAATAAGAGTAAAAAAGAAAATAATAAATAAATTAGAGGACATGAATAAAACTTAAATTGGAAGGTTAAATTGTAAAGAATTTTTTTTTAAAACTAATAAAATTTTAATAAAAAAGTGAAGGAAAAAAAATCAGCATTCAAAAAAATAAGGAGCAAATTAAAAAAATATATATTAACAATTGTAATTTAAGAAATTAATTAAAAACATAATTCCTTTTCTAAAAAGAGCTATGAAAAAAAATAAATAATAAAAAATATATAAATTAAAATTAAAAAACTAAAAAAAAAAAAAGATAACACCCATATCTACCATCACGTACTATACTAGGAGAAATAGAACGTGATAATACTTTTAAGTGCATGATAAAAAGCTGGTTTTGACCACCAGATGATGTTAGATGCGTAATCTAAAGGTGATAAATTCCGTGCCATTAGTTTTTTAAAATTAAAAATAAAAAAAAATCAACAAAAAAATATTAAAATATCCCTTACAACATTAAAAATGATAAATAACCCGTATGAAACAATAAAAAATTCTCTAAATATATATATTTTTTTAAAAAGAAAAAATGTATTTTAACGGTATTCTAAAAAAATAAAAATAAAAAATACTACTTTGTTTCTTTTTTAAATAAAGGGCATGGACAGCAAATGTGAAAGTATAATTTCACCATGTAAAAAATCTAGAAAAGATTCTAATATCCTAAAATGATCTTGCAATGACCAATAAACCAATAACAAAAAATCAAATTACCCCCAGCGGCTAAAATAAGACTCTAATTTTCTCCACTCAGGGGCAAAATAGTAACAATCCATAATGATTTGTCTTCACAACTACAGTGAAATTGCCAGAGTTTATGGTAATCGCTTGCAATGTTCCTGTCTGGATTCCACATGACCATTGAACTTTTGCAACTAGCCAAAATGGTTCGGCTTGGGATCAGTGTTTCAGAGAAAAGGAAGCCGCAGGACAATGTTAACCACATATATCTTAGCCATGTTCTGTGAATTATTGTATAAATAATGTCAAGCCTATGCTGCGAAGTCTCCATGAAAAAGCACAAGCTGCTGCTTCGGCGTATCCTCCCATTGTTTTTTTTTTTTTTTTATGTGATACAGTTTGCGTTATAATACTTATTTTTAATATATGAAAGTTGATTAATATTAATATATATATATATCTATTAGGTTTCTTCAAGTCCAAGGGTCTAAGTTCAAATAGTTCATTCCTTCATCAAGTTGGCCTTAATAACAAATTTCAATGATATTAAATTTTTTTAATAATTTTATTTTTTTTTCTCTTGGAATTTAAGTTGGTGGATGCTGGCTTGAAGGTATAACTCTTTTATTAATGGTTGATTGTTTGTGCAGAAACACTAAAATACTAAAAATTAATAATTAAATCTGCTGAGATTGTCAAGTGCACGCAAAGGCACCCTTACTTGCTGGTGCCTCAGTTTAGCCTAGGCGTGGGGATGAGTATCTCGACATCTTATCTCATGGCATGAATGAAAAATTAGACAATATTATATAAATTATATCTTATAAAAAAAATATTTCAACAATTTAAGTTATCAAATAATTATAAGTTTAATTTTTTTAATAATTTAATAATCACGGGTTTAAGTTTTAAATCACATCATCTTTATTCTAATCATTTTAAATATTGATATTAAACCTATACATGGTCTATGCATGGTAACGAGTGACTCTCTACCATATGCCGATCTAGCATCCCATGCCAAGAATAAAGTTAAAGGTTGCATTGGGTGGTTTATGTTGGGAATATTATATAAATTATATTTTAGAGTTTTATAAATTAAAATTTAGAGTAATAATTTGCTATCAACTAAAAGAGTTCAATGATTAAAAAGGGAGAAATTCTAGAATGTAATCTCATAACAAATTTGAAGCACAAGAGGCATTGAAATCCTCAGAATTGTATGCTGTGAAGGGCTGTAAATTTAAGGACAGCTGCTAAACAAATCCATCGAGAAACCAGAATTCAAGTTCATCATCAAACAAAAGTAATATTCCTATTCAAGTTTTTACTTTATTTATAATAGGATGATCGATGCACATTTAAAGCAAAGGCAAAGACAATCTGGGCATTTTGCGTTTTATCTTTATTTTAAAACCTGTGCTTTGCATCGTCCATCTTTGGCAGTGTTGCAAGAAAAAATAATTGCTTTAGCCATTGATAGCCATAGACACAAAGAGAACACATCAAGTCGAGCATCACAAGTTGATAAAAAGCACTAATTTCTTTCAAGAATGATTAGATGGGCACTTAATATATAATTAGCAAACTCTCAATTGTGCCCAGATTCATCCACCGCTCACAGAAGGTTCTTTTAAGTAATCCCATTACTTTCATTAACATGATTTAGAATACTCGGTTACGGAATCCACAACCACCTTCTTTAGAGTTTATTTATTTTCGCGGCCAACCGTGCGGTCGACACGCGGTTAGCGACATTCACAAACACGCCTTGTTCTCTTGATTAATGCGCTTAGCTAACCTAGCCACAACAAACAAGTATATCTTCGTACAGATCACTTGTATTGATTAGGAAATTCTGCCCCGTGCTCCTTTTATCCTTCGTGTTTTCTTGAGTGGGTATGGAAAACAAGATGCCCCATCATCAAGTAACTAGATTCTTCCATTAGCAGAAATCTTTCCCTGAAAAAAAAAAGGTTGCACAGAAGAAATGGATGTTTCAATGCATAGCACTTGTGGACAAAATGTAGTGGAGGGCCTTTCTGGGGGAGGCCTTGAATGATGAAAGTTGAGACTAGATAAAGCAAGCCATCGGGATCTCTCTCATCTATAGTTCCTTTCCCTTCTGTTCTCCATTGTGATTTACTCTTTCAATCGTAGTCGATGCTCGAAAGAACACAAACCTCTTTTCTTCATACCAATGCTAATGTTTTGTTTGAACGGTTCCCCATTGTACAAGGAAGAAAACAAACCCCAACTTCCTCTCCTAGACAAGAGGGAAGAATCCTTGCATTTTCTTCTTTATGAAAAGCACTTTTTGAATAACCCCACATTCTCTACAACTATCAAGTGCTTCAAGCTAATAAGAAGAAAAGTTTACACCTTTAATCTTATTTTTTGGCATAATTCTGTCCTAGCCCCCACCAACTATCAAATTTGAGATCAGGAAACTCTTGGGTGCAAAAGTTGTTGTGGATTGCGCACCATAATGATTGCATGTGGGAAACACCGAAGTGGTTTGACCATCAAGTATACTTAAATTTCTTTCAACCTTTAATGGGGTTTTGTGTGGAAGAAACTCAAAGATGTGTCTGTTGAGTAGAAGATACACCGCATCATTCTTTCTGTTCCTTCTCTTTTCAAATGTCCATGGACACTGCCACCCTATTAACTTTTATACCAGTGCCAACCCTAATCATGAACGAAGCAACACCAACAGTATCTCACTAGAAGCTTGGGTCTAGTACTTCAAATGAATGGATGAGTTTCACAAAGACAAGATACCAGAGTCTCACAGACATGGATTTCCTTCCACTTTCTGTGTCCTTGTTTTGCTAGCGTGAGATGCATCTTATTTGACTTGGGAATAGTAACGAGACAAAAATGTAGGCATTGGTCACTAACACAAATCCCTTTTGGCCAGATCCTGTCAAATCCGCACTTACATTGTCAAGCACACATATCTTGGCATTCATTACAAATAAAGCTATGAGAAGAAACTACAACCGACAAGAAAAAAATACAAGATAGCTCATAGTTATCACCTAAAAGCAAAAGACTGAGCTCTCTTTCATATGGATTTTGGTATTTAACCGGGAACACCATGTTTTATTCCAAGCCATAACCCTTAGAGAGAGGATCGGCGTTAGACTTAAACAGGAGTGCAAATGCAGTGAAACTACACAAACCCTGATTTACAGATATAAATTATTTTGTGGCTCACATTAAGTTGGCTCTACATATGGCTTGAAATGTCAGCATGTCAAGATATATTCATTTTATTTTGATAAAAAAGTTCCATTTCTCCATTGTGAATCACAATATTGCTTGCTGTTTATATGCAATAGGATCTGGTCAAGTCCATCACAAAAGTTTTATCCCGTAAATAACTTGCTTAATTAATTACTCATCACCATATACATGCAGATGATCTGCTAAAAAGTTTCATATTCAAGTAACTTGCTTAATTAAGGAATAACCTGATAAGAACATCAGATTCTAGAACAACTCAGAACACAGATTTAGATTAAAGATACCTCTTATAAACCTTTACTATGCCGATCCATTTTTGTTCTTCAACAACTTACACTCTATTTTTGTGCCTTTGGTCGGCTTAGTATTTCTGGCAATTGTAATGACTTCTTTATCTCTTCATTTAAAAATAAACAAGAATATTTTGATCCGATGGGGGCAAATTGCATCCTTTTTTTTTTTAATAAATACTTTGACTTAGATCATAACACATATATACAGCACAACATGGTATGACTTATGGCTTTTTCCAAATATAAAAGAAAGTAAGTCGAAATTAGGGTGGATCTTACATAGATCATCAAAACTTTATTGAGGCATATTTAGGGAAGGTACACAAACTCATACACTAGAATGACAAAGAATAAATTGACTAAACAAGGTCAGTAACCAGACTATCCTGCATATATGCTGCAATAAACACAGCCAGTGCACAGATAGATAGACCTAGCAGAAGACCAGAAGGAATCAGTTTTTGAGTAGCTGCCAATCGTATTCCTGAATAGTAGAAGAAAAAAGGAAGGAAAAGGAGGCAATAGAAACCGTCAAATTCTCAAATTATAAAGTGCATACTAAATAGGAGCCAACAATAAGATATCTAGGACATAGTGCACAAATAAAAGGCATACCAAACACAGAAGAGAATAGGAAGGCTGATCCAAACCCCAGGGAATCACCAATAGCTTTTGTCTCTGGAGCTTGCATCAGAAAGTAAGCCTACATGGAAAAGGTATGCCTGCTATCAATTTAGTTGCATCAGATATCTGAGGGGGGGGAGGGGGGGATAAACTTCAGATTATTAGTTTCACTGTTAATGCCTATTTAGCATTCAAAGATGACCACCCCCAACTTATGTTTACACTAGTTCATGTGTGACTGCATACACATGCACACATGCCCCACGTTTCTGAAGAACAATCTAGTATTGCTAATTCACTATAAATGGGCAACATGTTTGAACCACCTTCAGCCTAGTCATAATGTATTATGAATAGTCCAGTACTAATAATTCATAATAAAGTTTCGAGGTACTGGAAATATTGATTTTGTGAAGTTCGTTTCAGGTCTCAATTTGTAGATTTTTGTTTTGTTTTTCCTTTTCTTTGGAATGGTAAATAAATCCATTATCCAAAAAAGAGCAGGTGGCTAACACTTACAAAGGATAAAGCATCAAGCATAAAAGGTAACAGCAATAATAAGCTAAATACAACTGACACTAAAACCTTAAAATAGTAAACTAGAGACTTAAGAGGATAAAGGAAACTAGCATGCCAAGTTCACAATCCATTTACGCAACAGCAACATCATCTTTGAGCAAAGCTGTGACAGCAACATCATACGCACTCAAAGAGAGCCCGTGTAAGTTTGCTCTGCCATGTTATTTGATAGCGGTAGCCATTCTAATTCTGCACCTAATCTTCTGCAGAACCAAAAGCAGAAATAAAATCCATCTCTGCAAAGCTATAACAGCAACAACATATGCACTCAAATAGAAACAAGGTATGTTTGCACTACAACCTCATTTGATAACAGTGACCATAGAATGCTTCGAATATTCAGCGGAATCAAATCTGAATATGGCACTTATAGAGAATAGCTACTGTGCTTGAAGTGCTCCTAGCTCTAGCAGTCAAGTGATTCATTCCAATACTGAAGATTATAAATACTTGAATGAGCAACAGTTGCCCTAACAAACCTCTGTTTCTCTCCATGTTTAGCATACATAATCCCATCAATAGTGTCGCAACAACACCAAAAAGGTACTCAATGCTGCAAGATTTCTTGGCCGGTTAAGTACAACGGACCAATCACTGACCCCGTCAACTCCAGACACACTACTGTTTTGGAGAAAGCTTCCAGCTTCTTTTGATTAGCATGCGAGCCCATACAAGTTTAGACCAATCTAATACTTTTCCATTCATCTTCATTAACATCCCTCAAGAGCAATTGCAGAAAACTTCCCATCTCGAGTTGATTAATATTTGATGATTCCATGTACAGTCCATTATGTTTCAACCAGGTTCTCAGATTTGGCAGGAAGAGAGTTTGAATTCATAGTTACCTAGAACTTGGTACATTGTGGGTTGTAGTATGATTACAGGGGACAGTACACACCACTTGGCATCGTAGGTTTAACATGGAGGGAAGGCTTGGTTCAGTATCTGAAATGATGGTATCTTTAGACTGCTCATTGGGGTCGCTTATTGTTTTTTATCCGTGAAATCAACAAGAAGCCCATAGAAAGGCAAGTAAAACTATAAAAGAAGCATCCATTCTTCTTTCCTTCATCCAAAACCTTCGTCGGGCATGTATAACACCTATATTATAAAATGGGCGGTCAATTTTGGGAGTGCAGTCCATAATTCAGAACAGAGACCAAGATTTGCAGTTCCAAGTCATGAAGGGTATAATGAAAATATTTGTCTCCACATTGGATCGAGAACGGGGTCAGAAGGATCAAAAACTGCTAATTCATATAGAGCCATCGAGCAGGCCCAACCATCAACCAAATCTGTATGTGTTATATGGACAGCCAGCAAACAACTGGGATCATTCAATACGACGGTATAAACATGATACCAAGGCAAACCCATGGAATACCCCCTTATCAATGAAAAATAGACACTATGTAACTTTATTGCACTGGAAAAAACTATGTTATGGACCTCCCTTTTCCAGTGGATTATCTCGTAAATGTGGTCAGAAATCTATAATAGAGTCTCACCACAACGACCGTATTGATTATCTTCATGCATACGGATACTAGATTACCTAGTATAAAAGATTTCAAAATCATCACAAACCTCATTTTTTTTCTTTTCTATTGCAATTTCTGGATTATTATATGATGATTTTGAAACTTTCCATATATATAGAAATAGAATATAGAAATAGAAACAAATAGACTAGGAACGACATCTCTTATGTCAGTGACACCAAAGAAAGGGGATATTAAATGAATGGAATTGGGATATGGATGGAATATAATGAAATAGAGCCACTTTGAGGTTCCCTGTGAAATAAGGCATGGAACGAAGGGGGCTAGCGACCTCACCAACCATTCCAATCATTAATATAAATGAGTGCTAAAAAACCCTTCTGCTATGAACTTGAAGAAGAAGCCTACGCGGGTGCCATTGAGTCCAAAGTTAACAATGTGCTTCGCCCATCATCACTAACATGAGAAATACCCTAGCTTTATCTCTGACCTTTCAAATGAACAAGCTATCATAAGGAATCTTAAAACCAACAAACACTCTTTTGAAGTTCAGAATACGAACTATCAAGCAGTCAAGTAGATGACAAGCCTGCCAATAAGGCATTAGTATCGTAGCCAAGGATTAGCCAAGGCTGCCTCCTAATGCATCAAAAAGTTCACACCAAGCTTTAACTAAATAAAGCAACGATGATTAAAATTTAAGCAAAACTTACCGTTCCCATGAGAGCAGCTCCTGTCAACCCTCCAAAGAGCGACCCTTTGCTTCCTGATTTACTGACTTCATTCACAAAAATGCAAACTTTATAAGACAAACAAAGATAAGGGAATAAAGCGCTAAAAAAGAAAAAAGATGAGATTTTTATTATTTTTTTTACAGGCAAAGAGGCCACCGCCAAGAAGAATGACACCATAGGCAGCAGAGGTTACGGGAGCAATATCTGCCAACTGACATTTGCAGCCAAGACTTCTTCCTCTGGAAAAAGAAGTAGCAATGGAATTGGATCTTCTTCTATTCCTCAAACAAGAAAAAGAAGAGAAACCCAACAAAGCAGTCGAGTTGATGTGTTTGCTGTAACTATTCAATGTGGGGAATTTCGTAGGAATCAGTAAAAAGGAGCAAGACATTATCACTTTGTTGTCAGCTGCAACCCTCTCACTGTCTGTCCTTGTGCTTCCGATAACTATCTAAGCTGGTCAATGGAACTGGCTAAAGAACTGCGAATTTATTTTATTTTATTTCATCCAATTTGATTTTGGGCTTAGTCCAGTTATAAATTGTAATGCTGATTTTGAGTTCAGCTTGATTTAGTTGTCTGGATATAATTTCCATTTCAGAAGCTTGTACAAACGGGCCCTAGGCAGTGAATGGTTTTTGATCGGAAAATAGCCTAATTGTCAAATATGTTTAGAATGCTAAAATAGCCCAGTGAATGGTAGAACCGGATAACAGCCCAATGCAGTGTTTTTAAACTTGATTAAGTCCGCTAACTCAAAACCTAGGCTTTGATGCAAGCCATGTATGAAATTAAACCAAAGTAGTGGTTGACCTGGTATGTTCTTATCGGCCCAATTGATCCCGTCACCCCCATCAAAATCTAATTTAATTTAATTTATATGCTGATGTAATTATGTTTAAAAAAATTTGAAACGAACTTATTTTAAATTAACTTAAATTGATCTACAAATCAAACCTTAATCTCGGTGAAGATGAAGAAGGTTTAATAATTTTACTTACAACTATTAATAGTAATATACTGAGTTATATTTTATATATAAAATAATTTAAAAAATAAACTATTCAATAAATATTTAAAAATGATTCTGCATCGGTACAATTGTATGCAAGAGGATTGGAATCGAAGTTCACAATTCAAAGATCTTCTCGGTGCAAATGATCTGACAATTAATTAATGAGTTTAATTAATTCAGTGATCTTTTTTATGTATTTTTATTTTTTAAAAAATATTGTTAACAATAAAATAATTTGAAGATATGTTAATATTTTTAATTAGTAAAAATAAACAAGGTTGTAATAAAGCGAGAGAGTGATCAACTTTCATGCTAGGAGTGTTGCACAATTTAAAATAATGTCTGAAAACGTGGTTATATTTATGATTTGGTAAAAATTAATTTTTTTATAAAAAGTAATTTTTTATATAATTTAAATTGTTTGGATGCGTTAATTTTAAAAATAATATTTTAAAAATAATTATAACTATATTCTAAAACAAAAATTAAATTTAAATTGAGCATAGGAGCATCATGGGCTATCCATCAATCTTTATGGCAAGAGGGTTATTTTCGATCCTACGCTCATTCATATTAAAAATTTATAATTTAATCATCTAACATAAAATAATACATAAATCATTTGTATAAAGGTTAGAATCGAGGCAATAAAAAAAATAGAAAGACAACTAGAAAAAATAATTAAAATTTAAAATTAATTAGAAAAATAATTAAAACATAAAATAATACTTTACAGGTCTAATTTGAAAGTTTGTCAGGTTCTATTTATTATTATCAATCAACCCCTTTAGAATTGGATAAAAAATTTATGATCAAATTTAAAAGCGATGTAATAATCGAATAAAAAATTAAGAGTTTTTTTTATATATATATATACAAGATTACTTGTAACATGTTCAATTTTTTATCTTTTGGCTAGCTCTTACTTGTTTATCTCATCTATAAGTACATTAGCAACACGTTACCCATAAAGATTGGTTACTCATTCAAAACAAAAACTAAAGGATCGTATTTTTATATATTTGAAAAGACTACTTCCACCAGCAAAGCTAATAAAAATATCAGAGACTTCGTTTTTTTTTTAAAAAAAATATTAATGTTAAGATATACTTTATTTTTAATAATATGGTGGTTTAAAATATTTTTTTATTTAAAAATATATTAAAATAATATTTTTTATTTTAACTCGTATATAAAAAATTAAAAATCTTTTCAGTGGTAAAGCTCAACTAGTTATATTTTAGATTTACTCGGTATAAATTATCAATTTAAATTCTATAAATTTTAGAGTTATTAAAAACTTTTATCTTTGTTAAATTTAGGGTTTATAGTATTAGCCAAGCTATTAAAAAATTAATTTGACATCAATATTAATAAAAAAATAAAAAAAAATAGAAAATTCGAATAACTTCGTGTACACATGATCTGACAATTAATTAATGAGTTTAAACAATTCCTCAAGGCCTTGGCTCGTTACTGTCAACCAACCCCTCTGAAATTAGGTAAGAATTTTACGAACAAATTTGAATGCGATCTAACAGTTTAATTGAAAATTACAAGCTTTTGTTTACAACACTGAACTCTCAACATGTTCAAATTTTTCTTCGCTAGATTTGACTTGTTTATCAGATCTATAAATACATAAGCCACACGTCACACGTAAAGATTGGTTACTCATTCAAAACAAGGACAAAAAGCATCATATTTTTATATATCTGAAAAGACTACCTCCACCAGCGAAGCTAATAAAATAGAGAGACTTCGTCTTTTTAAAAAAAATAATGAAATGAATCTTCCCTGTGGTCATCTGAACGTGCTTCTCAAAAGCATCACCAATCTTCCTGCCAAATCTGTGAAATCTGGCATGGATTTGAAGTGCTTAAGAAAAGACAGGAAATTGCAATAATGCAGGTTGCCGGCCGGCCGTCCAGACAAAAGATATAACGAAGGGAAGGGAAAGATTATCATTCAGATGCGTGTGCTCCTAATTTTTAAACGATTCTGTTCACAGTAGAGAGCGAAGGGGGGTCGAGTTTAGCACTTTGCGTTCTCTTTTTGTTTTGTTCTTTGCCTTTCATCGTCACTTGAACCAGTCCTTGCTTAACTACCAATCCTCCTCAAAAGAATGACTTGTATGCATGTTACAGATAAATGATGTGAAAAATATTCAAAACAAATTATAGGAAAAGGCTAGTATGTGTATGTCATTTACACCGATTGATACATCAAAATCATCCCTGTGATTCCTAGCAAACAGTTTCTACACCTAATATGATCATCAATTTGACAAATCTTTTTTCTGTGTGGAGATGAAGGAAATGGAAGCTATGTTCTCCTTGATAGTATGCAAGATTTGTGTTGCAGATGGCCTAAGACTCGGAGACTGTCCAAGGCAAAGAGCTGCAAGGGAAAGCATAACCTTGACTTCCTTGACTTCAAAGTCTTCTCCCAATCTTGGATCCACCATTTCTGCCACCTTCATCGCTTTGCATTCATTATCACTGGCAATTATGTCCTTCAAAATGGGTCCCATTATTGATGACAGTAGCTGGCCTTGCTCTCTTTCCTCGCAAAACGCCTCCATTCCTGTCAAAAGTTCCAAAATTATGACCCCATAGCTGTACACATCGTTCTTTTTTGATGCTATTCCTGTTCTGAGGTAGTGTGGATCTGTGTAACCCGGTGAGCCCATCATCACTTGCTTCCTATTATTGGAAGTCATTATTGTAGAAGAAAATCCCATCTTTGCAAACCCAAAATCACATAGCTTGCAATTCAGTTGCTCATCGAGTAAAATGTTTGAAGGCTTGATGTCACCATGTACGATTTGGAGAGGACATTTTTCATGTAGATATTCAAGAGCTTGAGCAAGTTGGTAGGCTATTTCCATTCTATTTCTCCATGAAATCACTGAACTAGTTGATGATCTCTTAATTTCTCTTTCCCCACGATGGAGTTTATCTTGCAAGGTTCCATTGGAAACATACTCAAATACCAAAGCACCTTCATCTGGAAATACAACAGAGAGATTTTAGCACACAAGAACTTGGAAAAACAACCAAGCAACCAAAAGTTTCATTTAAAGTAAGACCAGACACAAACCTTGAACATCACAGTATCCTAGGAGCTTGACAATGTTGTCATGTTGGAGTTGAAGTAGTATTTCTAGTTCTTGCTTGAAGACTCTGTTGAGATAGTCACTTGGGCAGTGAATCTTGATCGCCCCAAGACTGGAATCAGGCAAGTGGCCCAAGTACACTGTGCTAAACCCTCCTGATCCAACGATCTGAGAGAAATTCATTGACAGTTTCTCTATCTCACTCCAGTTGTATTGCCTTACACAACCATGAGTACCATGATCAGAATCCTTTTCCTTTTTAGGATCAAGATCATTACTCCCATTTGAAGCCGCATCAACCTTCCTGGCAAGTCTTTTGTGTCTGAATCTGAGTCCGAGAAAGCAGCCCATGATGATGACAAGCAAGAGAAGAAGCAGTAGAGAAGCAGTGAGAGTTATGGCAAATCTATGGTCAAAGAGAGAGCGGTGGTCTTTTAAAGGAATAGCTGTCGGTGGATGGTTAGTAGTACCGGGGGCGGCTGCCGTGGTGGGTTGCTGAAGGGAAGCCGCGGAGAAGGTGAGAAGAGGGAAGCCACAGAGAAGAAGAGACAATAAGAAAATACTTGAAGGGATGGGCCAACAGCACCATAACCTGCAGACAAACAGATCTTTGGTTGGAACAGGTCTCATACTGCCAGACCTCACAGAAACATCATCTCTTTTGCAGTGGTCTTAGATTTGTGTACGGTAAGCGAGGAGGGCTTATATGGAGTCAGAATCTGACAGCCTTCTTTTAAAAAAATATGCTCGGAAATCAAATCATTATTCAAGATCATGGTTAACTTATTAGCATTGGTTGTTTACTTGTCAAGCAAAATTTGTCCTCCTTTTAAAAAGTTAAACAAGGACTTCATCTCTGTGAGCACATACTGGTCAAAAGACATGCTACATGACTTAAATGGTTGTTGGAAAAACAAAAGCTAATTCTTGTAATATGCAAGTTACAGGGAAAAGATTTGTGATCCTTAATATCACGTTAAAAATTAATAAAATATACCCAGTTTAATTTATATTTAAGTATTGCTATTGTTTTCATTTAACTTTGAGTATGTTTAATAACGTTTAATTACCATCTTAATATAATTAAAAAAAAAAAACAGAGACAATTGACAAAGAGGGGACAAACTTTCACTTCTTTTCTGTTTTGAAACAACATAAAAAAAATTAAAAAAACATGTTTTTATTTTTTTATCTTTGTTTTTTCATTCTGAGCTGTTATCTAAACACAACCTTTGTTCGAATACATACGAGTAATATTAAAAAAATGAATAAAAAAAGAGAAGCAACTCTCAAACCTTAAAATTAACATATAGGCATCAATTTGATCTCCCATCTACCAAAAGTTGCAATAACTTGTACCTAATCTGTTCACATCAGATGCACAATAAAGCAAAGTTGAAAACACTCAAATCTCCAAATCAGTGTTAATAGTGAGAAAAATAAAAAGAAAAAGAAAAAAGGACAATGTCAATTAACCCCACTCTAGATTCAAAGATAAATAGTAGTATTGCAGGGAAGGCTGACATTACATTAATTATTATTATTATACATAATAAATTTTTCATTGAAATGATTTTTTGAATGATTTTTTTATTTTTAAATAATAATAAAATACAATAAATATATTTATCGTCTTTGTTTATTCTATCCCGAAACAATATTTAAGAGCTACCAAATTTTCTTTTGTAAAACTCCATTTATTGCATAGATATTATGCTATTTAAAATGATATATGTAAATAATAATAATAATATTTCAGTAACAAAATACACAACACTCGTGGGAGGATTGGAACGCAAGGAATCAAGACAACAATATTTAATCGTGGAAGGCATGAGAGAGGAAGATGGCTGCGTGCTAACAGCAACACGCAATTACTCATAATTAAAGTAGAAAGAAAACGAAAAAGATTGATTCTTGAAATCCAATTGTGTGGAAATAAAATAAAAATAAATAAAAATTGGCAAGTCAAATTTAGGTTGCCTGTTCTTTTCATTGCCATGCTTTGAATTCAAGAAGGCAATCATGCACTCGGAATTAAATATAACAACAGGCCAGCATTTTATCATCCACAAATATAGACCTTAACCTTGAGTAAAGTGAAGTGTTTCCCGTAGCCTTGTTATATTTTCAGTTTGAAAAGGTATTAAATTAATATTTTTAATATTGTTCATGGTTTTAATGTGTTTAATTTAACAAGAACTATTTTAATATATTTAAAAAAATAGGATGCAGAATGCTGAGAAACACCATCTTAAAGCAATCTTTCACTAGAAATTAAATATAAAAATAGCCAGCATTTTGTCGTCCACAGGAATATTTGGACCCTAACCTGGATTAGATTGTTTCTTTCTTTCAAACCTTGTAGGGTTCTAATACACTGTAGGTGATAAGATGGTACGTTAAATGTCATTATTGGGATAATGGTAGATTAGTTGTCAATTTGGAAGTCACTGTTTTATTGATATTAGCATGCAATTATGCATGGCTTTTAATTAATGCTTGTTATGCTAAATGAGCTTGAATTTTCAATATGGGAAAGTGATCGATCAATTTCATTACTTTAATGAGAGTCCTCCTCAAGTTTTTCTCTGAAATATTATATATGTATATATGTTTTTTCTTTTTTCATTATTGGCTCTACCTTTCAATTCTCCATGAACACTCTTTTCTGCTTTTGAATACCAGCATGAGACTTTTTTTAAGATGGGGCTATAATTCATGTTCTTGTTGTATCAATTAGCTTCTCAAATGGATCACCTGGACATGAAAATATTTGTGATTTTGGAAGAGAAACTTCTATGAAAGAGGAAATAATGATGCCACACGTCGAAACAAGGATTTTTTGAGATTTTAAGATTTTAATTGTTTTTTTTCTTATGAAAATACTTGAAGGAAGAGTCAGTAGAAAAATTAAATTAAATTGTATGACATGGTGAATGATTGCAAGTAATAATTGGTTAACATGGTACTTTTTTATCACTCTTAATTAGCATAGACTAGTGGGCGATGATTTCATTGAAATTTACATCAATTTTATGAAACATAATTATCCCCCCCACCAATTAATAATTAACTCAGTTCTTTTTTTTTTAGTGAACTAGAAACTTTCTTTT
The DNA here is from genome assembly GCA_015708895.1 of Populus ilicifolia. Lineage (NCBI taxonomy): Eukaryota > Viridiplantae > Streptophyta > Magnoliopsida > Malpighiales > Salicaceae > Populus > Populus ilicifolia. Next base: position 60,737 of record SRLM01015263.1, read on the forward strand.
GCTTTTCAAAAGCATTTGGCATGAAGTAGATTTAGATAATGAGAAAAAAAATCATTTTTGAGGATGCTAAATTTAGTTTTTATATAGTAAAAAAATATTAAAGGATTAATGATTATGGATAATGTTAAACTTACCCAAATTCTCTTATTGAATTTATTTTTTTTAAATTTTAAATTAAATAAAAATATTAGTATCACACAATATACTTGAATCAATCTGGGTTAAAAAAATAAAGAAATAATTTAAAAATAAAATAAAATTTAATCAACATAATCTTATTTTTATTAAAGTTAATCTTTTCTATTAATGATTTGAGTAATGTACTCTATTGATAGATTCAAATTAAGTTTTAAAATTACACCTTAATGTTAGAATGATTTCTAACTCCATTACTCTTTTATGAAACACATCCTAATTATTTATCTTTTTTTTCCCCTGTTTCTTCGTAGTCAAATCAATCCTCTTCCAAGTAAAGGGAATGTCCAATTTTTAGCACCACACCTCTATGTCTCTTTGTTTTTATCAATTAGAGTTTCTACCAAATATTCTTGTTGCTATTCCATCTAATCAACAAAGTTTATAAAGCAATAGGCATGTGTTTAAAGGGATTAAAGGAAAAAAGAATCATGGAGAGATCGCCTTCCATAAATTAAAACAAAATAATCCAAGATTGTTCTTTTGTAGATGGAAGTAGGATCATTTTAGAATAAATCTAGTGGTCATTATCACATCAACTCACTAAACTTGACAATTAAACCACTTAAACTTTATATTAATGGGGTGTTAATTGATGGTGTCACATTGATATCAATCACCATCCCCAGCAAATAAAATTACATAAGATTTTTGAATCCATATTGTGGTCATTATCATGCTTATTTAACTCATTAACCTTGAGAATTAAACAAAATAAAATTTATAATTGAGTATTATTAATTGATGATGTAACATTGATATCAATCATCATTACCAACAAATAAAATAAAATGCAACAAAGATGTAGAATCATATAAATATATGATAAATCTTTTGATGCGAAAGCAACGTGAATGGATNCGTAGTCAAATCAATCCTCTTCCAAGTAAGAGTAAATGGTAGGTCAATGATGTTTGTGATCACGAGGCATGTTATTTTTTAAAATAATTTTTTGTTTAAAAATATATTAGAATTATTTTTTTAAAAAAATTATTTTATTTTTAACACCATCGTATTATAATAATCAGAAAACACTAAATAAATATTAATTTAGTTTTTTCAAATAAAAATTTTTAAATTTTTTAAAAAAAGAGGAAAAAGAAAAGGGAAAAGACAAAAAAAGAAAAAGGAAAAAAAGAAAAGAAAAGCAAAAGAGCTAGGGAATTTCCAAAACTTTAACCTGTTCCTTTTGCCCTTTCCTGCTGGTTTGACTTTTGTGTTGCAGGCATATTAACTTTGGCCATGGAGTAGTTATTTTATTAATTATTATACAACAGTCTGCTGGTGGATTCTGTCAAAATAAATAAATAAATAAACGTGCAAAAAGCATCAAGAGGCAGAGTGATTTATCTCTCTAAATTGCAGCCATGCCATCCGTGTCATGAATCTCTTACCAAATCAATGATGTATAAATATTTGTGTGAATACATCATATCCCGCATATTCCAATCTAGTTTCAATCAATCACAATAAACAATCACTAAATTCAATTTATAGTTATTAAATGATAGGCTTTTAGCTAAATATTTTCGGGTTATAGTTGAATTCGGATTTTTTACTAAATAAATTTTTTTATTTATTATTAAATTCAACACGGGTTATGTCTAGATTAATTGACAACCTTGTTATGTACAATGACTTCCTAATGGCCGCGAGGGTCAACCATCTACACCAAATCGCTTGGATTTCATTGTCTTCCCGTGTGCCAAAACAAGAGACCAGTTTAGGGTTGTTTTTTTTTTTTAAAAAAAAATATTTTTTCTATGGAAAATAAGAATCAATTAGAACAAGAAACGTGCTCCATGCGTGTATATTTCGGAGAATTCAACCGCCGAAATTGAAGAAACACAAAGAAACAAGGTGAAGGAGAAGCACCCACACCCAATATAAATTAAGCACCTTAAGCAACCAGCTCGGTAGCACAATTGTCTTTCAATGGTTTCTCGATAAAGACATCCAAAACAACGAATTGTTACTATACGTGTATATTCTATGGAGACTATTTTGCAAATGGTGGTGTTATCTACCATTTCAAGTGTGTTTAAAGACGTTTCAACTAGCATTTTAAAAATATTTGATTTTTTTTGTGTTTTATTATTATTTTAATATGATAATAATAAAAATATTTTAAAAAATGACCACTGTCACTCTTTCAAATATCTTTTTTATTCTTTAATGAAGGTTTGAAATGATATAATATTGTGCCAAATGACGCTAGCTAATGTAGGATTGATTCACGTTGTTAGGTTGATGCAGATATTCTTCAAGTATGTGGTGGGCTTCAATATAAATTGGCCCAATTATTTCATGTTTTGCCACCCCTTTGGGTTACGAGGAATACCAACTGGACCAATTGAGGGCCCATAAACTCCCATGAAAAAACATTCAAGTTGAGTTTTTTAGTGGGTTTTATAACAATAATAATAATTAAAATATTTGTCGGCACCTAGGAACAAATCCCTATCCAAGCCCAACAGCTGTCATGGTCCGAATCTTGAGTACCCTAGATCTAGTCCTAGATGGCCACCGAGCACCCTGACCCATCTCCAAGCCCGTACCTTAACACCCATGCCTTGACTCTCGAACCTAGGTGACTCCACAAAAATATATTCTAGAAGTATTAAAAATCTTTTTGGAAACTTTTGATTTTCAAAACTTGTCGTCAATTTTGTTTTCTCGAAAAGCATGCACATAAACAGGGTTCTCATATCTTAATTAAGTCAAACTATTTGAAATGTAAAATGAAAACTACTTTTACCCTTCCAAAATTTGGAGCACAATTTCATTGCTTTATAATAATTTTAGAATACATGCAAATGCAAAGTTAATATAAAATTTAAATTTTAATAAAAATATTAAAATGTTAATTAATTTAAAAATATGCCTTTGATAATATGATTTGTAAAAGAATTTTTCATCTCATAATACATTAAAATAATTTTTTATATTTTTAATATTAATACTTCAAAATCACCATAAAAATACATAAAAATAAAGATTTTTTTAGTGAAAAAAATAAAAAATAAACTTAATGACATTATTAATTAAGATTTAAAAGTAAAACAATACCAACTATCCATATGGTCTTTGATTTGTACTTTCTTTCTGAACTAACTAAAATATAAAAAAAAAATAGAAAGAATTTGTTTGGAAATGTATTTGCTGTTATTTTTTAAATAATTATTTATGTTAAAATATATATTAATATTTTTTTTATTTTTAATATAGTATATTAAAATAATTTTAAAATATTAAAAATAAATTAATTTAAAATAAAAAAATTAATTTTTTTAACACAATTCTTTTTTTTTTATAAAATGTGTCCACATGACATGAAGCAGGAAAGGTAATAGGTATGGATGGGGCTGCGTTGAAAAAAAATCCATGCAAAATGTGAATGCAATAAATGAGAGGCAAAGCGTGTAGGCATTAAACGAGGGACAGACACCCAATTGCGTAGTCAACCATTATTGTTTCAAGTTTTCAAATACGATAAAAAAGATATCAAAATTAAATAATTATATTGTATTTTTAAAGTGATACCTACTTTAGTTTCAAAACAAACCAAACATTATTTTTAAATTAAATGAGCGACAAAGACAAGACACAATTTGTTTTTGCTTTTGAAAATGTGTTTGGTTTAAAAAAATATTAAGTTAATATGTTTTATATTTTTTTTAACAATTTTAATGCACTGATATAAAAAATATAAAATATTATTTTAATATATTTTTATATAAAAAACACTTTTTAAAAAATACATCACAGCACAATACCAAACACACAACAAGTATTACGTTGAAATAACTTTATTTTTTTAGAATATATTTTTTATTTGATAAGATAATTATAGAAAATATTTTTTGCAAGAAAGACAATGAATATAATTATTGAAAATAAATGTATTTTTTAATCCAAATTGTTTTTTTAAATCATGTAATTTTTTATCAAACAACAAAAAATATTATTATTATTAACAGCATAATTAAAAATAAAAAAATAATTTAGAAAAGGAAATTTTGTTTTGGAAAAACTACAACTATTAAAAATAAAAGGAGAAATTGTATATTTTTAATAAAAAAATAATTTTCTTATTCATGCATTTTTATAACTGTTGATGAAAGTGTGTTTTTTTTTAATGAGAATCATCCTTTTTTAAAACAAAAACTTATTATGATTGTGAAAGTAAGCTCAAATTAAAACAATTATGAATTAATCATCTCTGGACAACTATCTTAAAAAAAAATAAGAACAATAAATTTCTAAAGAATATTAGAAAACATTTACAATTAAGAAATTAAAAACTACTTTATTAATGCGCATATTATTTTAAATTTTTTGCATATCAGGCTACTGCATAATTGTGAAATTATCATAAAAGTACTAATCTTCTTAAAACAATGACATATTTTTTTTCTTTTTTTTTTGTTATCAATAGCATTTTTATTTATAATAAAAGGTAGCCACAATTTAAATATAATAAATAAAGGTTTGTAAAATTTTTTAACCATTTGAAATAAGTAGAAATAAGTAGACAAAAAATATAATTCTTGAATCTAAACCTCATTTTTAATTAATGCAGCTCTCTATTGCTTTAATGATAGGATGTTTTTCAATTGTAATAATTGTTTTTTTTTAATAATATCATGATCTCAAAAGTAAGTTTAAAAAAATATTAAAATAATATCTCAATAATTTTATGTTATATAAGGAAAAAAAATTAATAAATGTTATAAAACTATATAAACAATCTATTACAAATCTTAAAAGGATATTTAAATCTTAAAACTATATAAACTATTAAAAATGTTTAAAATGATATTTAAATTATTTTTAAATTGATTTGTTTTTTACATATTATGTGCATAATAATTAAAAAAACAAATTGTTAACATTCCCAAAAAAAACCATAATAATTTAAATCAAGTTGAATTACTTTATTCATTAATTTTATTTTATTTTTTTTGAATTTCATTCTTGTAATGCTTTTATTAATGAATAAAATTGTTTTTAGATCGATCAAATCAATCAAATCATGTATAAACTCACACGTTGTAATCTTATTTTATATAAAAAGTTGTGTTATAAAATTCTATTTTATGTTAAATTTATTTATTTTTTTTAATTTTTTATTGATTTTTTTTATTAGTTGATTGAGTTTTTTTTAAAACCAACCGAGTTTTAAATTTGACTCCTTTAGCTAGATTTAATAATAACATTAAATAGTTTTTTAAAGATTAAATATTTAAGAAAAATTTAATATAAACCATGTGTCTTTGTGCAGTTATGTAAACTATTTATAATTCTAAAATGTCCTCCATCTCACACAGCATAGGGGTTCTTACAAAGTTGCAGGTTTCATGCATCTTCGTTTTGTTAACAACTGTAATTCCAAATGTGGAGGCTAGAACCCACAATCTCACATGGAAGGTGACGTACGAGTACAAGTATCTTGACTGCTTCAAGAAGCTAGCAATTGCCATTAATGGACAGACTCCTGGACCTCACATAAATGCAACAAGAGGCGATGCCATTATCGTTACTGTTCTTAACAATTTGTTGATGGAAAATGTTGCCATCCACTGGCACGGAATCCGGCAGGTAGCTTGCTAGCTAGAGTCTCAACTTTTTTTTGCAATATTGTTTTAGTTTCTTAATTTATTTCCAATTCACAATAAATACACTACAAAATCTAAATATTGGCATGCGTGCAGCTTGGTAATGGATGGAATGATGGAACGGATTCAGTCAATCAATGTGCAGCAATGCCAGGGGGGGTACTTCACATTCCAATTTGTTGTTGACCAGGTAATATTAATTTCTGATTATTTGAATTACAATATGATATTTTGTGTATATAAACACAATTAATTCCTTTATTTATCATGCAATTTTAGGCAGGCACCTTCATGTACCATTCGCATTATGGAATGCAAAAATCATCTGGGCTCTATGGATTGATTACTGTAAATCCTCTCCTTGGAGAAGAAACGCCCTACCACTACGAAGATCTGGAAATTGTCCTTAGTGATTGGTACCATGACTCTGCCTATGAACATGCCGTTAATTTTTTTTTTTTTTGTGTGATGTCCGGGCCAGCTTACGCGCACCACGACTAATTCACACGGCTCACTGAACATCCTGCAAGCCCAGTGAACAAGTAAGGCACCGCGGGGGTGACAGACGTGCATGGTGAGGTTCGAACCCCTGATGCAGAGGAAGGGGACAAGCCCCTTCCACCACTAAGCTAGAACCTCACTTGCTTATCCTTCAATAAAACATGAAACTCTTTTTTTTTTGTTTTCTCATGCACTGTGTCGTGTGTCAGAGTCAATTAACTTGAGACTCGTTGTTCCAAACCGGACACAGAATCCTTAAGCATTTCGATTAAAAAATATTTTGTTTTTGTTTTCAAACTTCTGTGAGCAATAGAAAAATGTTTGTTTTGGGAATTTTTTTATATTTTAACTAGTAACATTAGATTTGACTTATCTCGGTGGATCAATGGAGCGATTTAAAATTTGATATAGAAAAAGATTTATTTAATTTTTTTTTTTATGATTTCATAACAAGTTAATATATGACTTAATTGATTGAATAGAATCCGGTTCTATCTTGGATATGTTAAAACCAAGAATTTTTTTAAGAAAAACTAAAATAATATCATTTTAAATAAAAATAATAAATATAAGTCCACCAAGGCCTTAAGTCTGTCGCATATGGAATTTTCAAAACTACTATATTTGATTTTCTGAAAAAGAAATTGACAATCAGTCATAACTCGTTCGGTTTAATTTGTTGTCTTTCATCTCAGTCCCTTCTGATTAATGGAAGAGGGAGGTATCAGTGTGAGCTTCTCGGTGTCTCAAACCATGATCAATGTAATGGCAGCAGGACCGAATGTACTCCAGATGTGGTGAAAGTAAAGCCTAAGCAGACCTATCGATTTAGGATTGCTTCTTTGACTTCGCTCTCGGCTCTTAGTTTCCAAATAGAGGTAATTATTCTTCAATAAAGAAAAGAAAGTTGAGTCTGTATGATCTTATTTTTCTAATATTCTATGAGAAATTCTGCTTTGCAGGGTCATAAAATGACTATTGTTGAGACTGATGGGGTGCATGTGGTTCCGTTTGTTACTGATAACTTGTACATTTACTCTGGTGAGACATACTCCGTCTTGGTCACTACCGATCAAAATCATTCGAGGAATTATGGGATTAGCATAAATGTGATTGCTCGAAAACCTGAAACTCCGAATGGATTTGCCATTTTAAACTATGAACCTAATCCCCTCGATGCTCAGCACCTACCACAGCCACCACCTGGACCTCTTTGGAACGATACAGATTCGCAAAGAAACCAAAGTCTTGCCATAAAAGGTCTCCGAGGTTATGTTCCAGCTCCGCCGAAGACAGCAGATAAAGTACTTTACCTTTTGAACACGTAGAACACCGTCAATGGCTTCAAAGTTTGGGCAGTAAATAATGTCTCACATGCTCTCCCAGATACACCTTACCTTGTTGCACTCAAGTTAAATATAACAGACGTCTTTGATCCAACTCCAGCCCCAGAAGACTTCGACCATAGCTATAATATCTATAAGATTCCTGAAAACACAAATGCTACAACTAGCACATCTATTTACAGGTTGCCATTCAATAAAACAGTGGATATTATACTGCAGAACGCAAAAGGTATGGGAGGTGATAGTGAGACACATCCTTGGCATCTTCATGGACATAATTTTTGGGTCTTAGGATTTGGGAAGGATAAGTTCAATCCATCAACGGGGGTCTTAGGATTTGGGAAGGATAAGTTCAATCCATCAACGGCTTCCTTGAACCTGGAAAACCCAATTATGAAGAACACGGTGCCACTTTTTCCTTATGGATGGACTGCCATGAGGTTTCGAACTGATAATCCAGGAATATGGCTTTTCCATTGCCATATTGAGGCTCATTTCTACTTAGGCATGTTAGTGTTGTTTGAGTCAGGATCAGATATGGTCACAAAGCCACCACAACAAAATATGGGTTGTGGAAAAACCAAAAACTACATCAACCCTTAAGGCATTTGCTTGAGTGTGACAGATCCTCTACCTGCATATGTATCAGTAGTTCTTGTGCTTTCCCAGCTATGGGGTTTGAATTTCCACTCCAAAAAATAAGAAAATAAACGAGCAGTGTAAGCTTGTTTTCGAGTGTACACTAACAAAATTATCCATGCATTTATGTGGACAATGCGAGAAATCTCCTTGGAATTAAAAAAATAAATAAATATGAGGTCTAATTAAATTCAGTCAAGTAAAACATTTAGGAATGCTTACCTAAAACACTTTCCAAGAAAATATATTGTCAAGTAAGCATCGATGGAACATCCGCTGGTGTTTAGGAAAAAATTCCCTCGGTATTTGAATTGCCTACAAAATTTCAAATAAAAATCTGTCATTAGCAAGTTGCTCCTTAGAAATTGAAGGTAAATCATGTTTTGTATTTTTAAAGATTTATTTAAGTCCATAGATTTCTCTCTTTACTTTTACTCCGTCATGTATAATATCCTATCAGCTAAAGATGAATGAATAAGATTAGTCGCATTCCAAATGCTCAAGATTTTCCCTTCACTGCCCATATTCAAATCAATTATTATTTGCACAACATCCACGTACCTTGCTCTATAGCACACTTATGGCTTGAGCTCAAAATCTATCACAAACTACATTCACCTACTTCTTTTACAAACTTTTTTATTCATTTTAGGCTTTGAGCATGACAATCCAAGGAAGAAAACCATAGACTCAAATGAGATAGAAACAAAATGCTTAATGAAAAGTAACTTGTAAAAAACGATGTTACCATAACCTTTTTGTAGGGACATGACATTCCAGCAACACTTTCTAGGCTGATTTTGGGTATCATTTTGTTGGTTCAAGAGTTGCTATATAATATTATAATTACTAAAAATACTAATTAATTTTTTAGAGATTCTAAATAAGAGGCTTGTTATAAGTTATTTTTAAGTTTTTGTTAAATATTTTTTTAAAAAAAATAATAAAATAATACCATTTTAAACAATATTGTTCTTCTTCTTTCCTGTGCATAGAAAGGCAAGGAAAAAGAAAGATTTTAATCTTTTTTCCCCTATTATTCTCTTTCTCTTTCCCCTTTCACTTGCCTACAAAACTTGAACACAAGCCATCTCCCTACCCTGCCACCATTAATATAACCTATGCCTTGACTATGTCATGTAGACAACCGACAACCTTACCCTGTAGGGGTAAGGTAGCCTCGTTTTCCTCCTACACCTTGATGGAACAAGACAGCAGGGACTCACTCTCCACGCGGCTATAAATACAAAGAAGAGAGAGAATTCTAGAAGAGGAAGGTTTTGAAAAGAGAAAAAAAGGATGAACATTTTGAAAAATCTAGGAGAGGAAGGTTTTGAAAAGAGAAAAAAGGGGTGAACATTTTAAAATAGAGAAGGAATGAGAGATTTGAGAAAGAATAAAGAGAGGAGGACATTGTTGACAGAAAGCTAGAGCTCACTTGCAAATACCATGCTGGTGTTGTTGGATATAACATCCATACTTGCAATGCTTTCAAGAGAAAGCTTTTGAAATTAATCAAGGTAGGGTGGATAACATTGGAAGACACTTCTAATGTAAACATGCATGTTTTACCTAATCATGCTTTAAGCGGTGGATTAGTAAAGACACTAAAAGTAGAATGCTTTGAAAGCATCGATGGTTAAGGCGAGGTGTGAAAAAGGCAACATAATTTTTGAAGAACTTGAACTTTGACTATAATTTTTGTCCTAACAGTCAGTGAGACCTCTATAAAAGTTGTTGTATGAAGGTTAGTCTAAGAGGAGATTTATGAAAATGGAAGGATGAAACCTACCCTATTATTGCCTTTTGTTTTATCATTTTTTTTCAACCTGTTCTAGTTTTGTTGGTAATTTGGCTCATAATAACAAGAGACTTTCTTTGTCAAATGAACATTCTTGTTAATAAGATCATGTGTTTTTCCTGTGTTTATGACATGTCTTTATTCTTGTTGTTGTTTCGGGTAAATAACACATGGAGCATAGTCTTTATTCACGAAATCATGTTCACAATGATTATTTAGGAATTCAAAGTTTAGTACAAAAACAGAAATTATATTGTTGTTTGTTCAAAACAAACACATTCTGGAAATTCAAGTGATTCTTTAGAAAGGTAACCATGCATCTAGAAAACCTAGAGAAAAAAAACACGACTCCAAAGTTGAGTTTTATTTGAATAAATAATGAGAAATCACTTTACATACTTGTATGAAAGCAATGCTTACCGATCCTAAGTGCATGTGTTTAAGATGAAGAAATGTCATCTTTGATAATCTTTTCATGAGGATAAAATATATTCTTTGTAGTCTTTTTTTTAGCTTAACATATTTTTTGAAAATAACCTTGTCTAGGATCAAACCCCACACTGGGGGCAAGTGTGAAAAAAAAACCTAAATGATTAAAGACACCTAAACAAAGCTAGAGGGCATGAAGAAAAATCCAAAAGATCCAAAAGATTTGAGCTTTCTATAAAAATAAATTAATATTATAATGCTCAACCAAGTAAAGAGAAAGATAAAATAAATAAAGAGCCCAAATTGGAGGGCACAATAGACCATTTTAGAAATAAATGTCAAAGACAAAAGATTAGCAAATAAGTATTGGTAATCCTTAGTCTTGAAATACCATTATTTTCTAGGTCAAAAGCTTTGTCTAAAATGATGAAATGTCCTTAATTATTATTGAGACTTTTTTTTTAGGATAAGCTCGGAATTTTTTGCTATTGCATCATTCCAAACAATATTTTAGATAAAATTCTTTGCAGTTTTTTTTTATCTTTATTTTATGAATGGATGAGTTATATTACTTCTAATAGTATTTTGGATACTAAACTTATACATTTTTTTATCCTTATATTAAAGTTGAGTAATAATAAATCATTATCCCTGATAATATTTTCAATAATAACCCTTTTGTAGGTTTTTTTTATCTTATATTTTTGTAAGGTTATACAAAAATTATCTAACCCGTAACCTAGCATGTCAAAAAACTAGTGAACAATATGCTAAAACATACGGGGAAAGTTCAATAGCCATGAAAAAAATACCTTCCCCACATGTTTTAGCATGACCTTACAAAAAAAAACATTTGTCTTTTTTTTTTCAATCATCTTTTTCAATTTTATTTTTTAGTATTATTTTTTTTGTATTAGGTGATCTCACTCTTATGACTCTAATAATTAGTTTGGCAAGTTAACTTGGTTAGCTAGTTTTTTTTTTCTTATTTAACATTTTTTTTTAATTCTATCCTTTAATACTTAGTTAATTACGAAACAGGCTTCATGATTTATTATATTTGCTTTTTATTAGGTTATTTTGGTCTTATGACCTGAAAATAGTGCTTAATAGGTTAACTTGAATTGACTCGAGTAATTGTTTTTTGTGTTTCTTAATTGAATTGTATTTCAATTTTATCATTTAATGTTAGATTGATTTGGAATTTATATTTATAATCTATTTTGATTTGTTTTATATGATAATATTTTAGTCTCATGATCAAGGTTACGAGTTTTGATATTTTAACCTTAGTTAAATCAAGTTGTTTTTTTCTTTCTAAGAGATTATCCCGTTCTCATGTTCTTCAATATTGAATTTGTTTTTTATTGGGTTGTTTTCTTCCCATGACATAGATTGCGAGTTTAACATGTTAATTTAGTTGACTCAATTTTATTTTATTTTTTTAATATATTTTTTTTTCAATTTCATCATTTAATATTGTATTTGATTGAGAATTAAATTTAATAATTTATTTTGGTTTAATTTTTTTTAATATTTTCCTGATTTCATAACCCAAGAATAATGCAAAACATATTAGCCCATATTGTATTTTAATTTATTTTTTATCTATATATTCTTTTTAACATGATCTAATATTCTCTTGTCAACGTGTCCATTAACGAATATATAATGTGCTACATATGCATTTGCATGATAAAGATTGGTCCATTGAATAAAATTAAATCTATGGCTTTACATTTAACTTTATCTCGTGTGGCATGTGAACACGAGTCAAAGAGAATAAACTTTTCTTATGTCTCTTACTAATTAATCAATCTTTTTCATCGTCATCTTCTTTTATAGGCTCCATATAATTGCTTTAATTAAGAATATATCCTTCTCATTATGGAGATAATATATTATTATGCCATGCCTTGTGCCTTCACATTGTATATTGACAACGTGTCTCCAACACGTACGTTGCAAAAAAGTTGTTCTAAATCATTAGAGATCGTGCGAGATTTTTTTGGAATTCATTTACATGAAATGAGATTCATAGATTATTATAATAATAATTTTTGCTCTTAGAATATGTAATAGTTTTTCAAATATTATTTTGTTTATGACTTTTCCGGTTACAATTTAAGAAAAGCAGATATAAAAATACATTTTTCATTATAACTTTTTTTTATATAATATATATATAGTTAAAAATGTTCTTTGCTCGCCAAAAAATTAAAAAAAAGGATGTCTTCATAAATAAAAATTGATTATTTTAACGTCTACAAAATCAAGTTTTGAAACACAATTATATATAATTAATCAAATAATTTTTTTCTATGTAATTGATCAATTAATAATTATTTTTTATTAATTCAGATTAATTATGATTAATCTATTTGATTCATGACCTAAATTTTATGTCAAATTAATACCCTAAATGAGTTTAATAACTATTATGTTTCAAAATTAAAAACTTAGATTAAACGGTCCTTGTTTCTTCGATGTTGTTGGATTGGATAGGAAGTAATTTGCTATTTGCGTTATTATGTGTTTTTCAAGACTAATTAAGCAGAGACTGTGAAGAGAACCTTTTCTTACAAATGCAAGGAACTTGATGTTAACTCAAGCGGCTCCTCACATAATGGAAGAGAGAGAGAGAGAGCATACACAGGCAGAGATTTCTCCGAAATTCTCGATTCAAACAAAACAGAAAAGAAAAGACAAATACTGTTCGAATTTTAAGTCTTCGCGGCGGCGGACTTGAGTGGGAGATTCTCGTACCTGACTTCTAGTTTCTGTGAACTTCCTGCTCGTTTGGGCATTACTGGGCTTTGGTCGGTACAGTACAACGTTTGTTCAAAATATATAATTTTAATATCTTGATTTAAAAATTAAAAACAAATTTAAAAAATATTTAAAAAATGGCCTTTTTGTCCCCTTAAAATCCTCCGATAGAACATCCTACAAGGGTTATCTCCATTCTTTTGGCCTCGTCTGAGGCCATTGGGCATTTGAGACATAGTTTAATAACGACACAGTTTAATAATTTTTTTATATTTTTTTGGCTCACGTGTAAAAGAGGAAATTAGAAAATAAATATTTTTGTTATAAAAAACAAGAAAAAGAAAATCAAAATATTTTAAAATGGTGTCAATGTTCTTTATACTAGTAATTAGTGTTTCAAAATTATATTCCAGGAAAATAGTTTGAAAAGAAAAATAATTGGAGGTCTCTCTAATCAAAGATTAACAAAAATGAAGCTAGAATAGTTGGGTTTTAGGAAAGGGCTTGTTGGCTGTGGCACATTTTTTGGCGTTTGGAAAATTAAGAGTTTAGGGTATATTTGAAATTTTAATATTGATAGTAATTTAAATTGTTTTTTTAGAAATATATTAAAATTATTTTTTATATTAATATATTAAAACGCTTTAAAAAATAAAAAAATATTTTATTTTAAATAAAAAATTAAAATATTTAAAAACACAATGAAAATCACATTTCCAAATACAGCCTTAATCATCCATACAAGTTAAAGGTTTGAGACTGTTCTCTTGAACTCAGTGATCAAGTTTCATCTTTGATAGGATAACCTTTAGGATCCAAGAGGGGAAGACGACCCACGAACTAGACTACAAATTTTATTTTCATTTCATTTTAGCTTTCCAACATGAGATAGTTAATTACCAGCAAAATTAATAAATATAAACAGAAATATTAATAAAAAAATTTTATTAATAAATTTAAGTGAATTTTATCAATAAAATTGTCCCTCGTTATATATATCAATAAACATAGACAAAAATATTTTTCTAAATTATATTAAAAAAATTAAAATAATTTTTTTAAAAAAAATATAATGACATATCATTTTCATAGACAAACTCACCAACATATTTAAATATATTAATTAAATGAATCGGTAAATCTATCTAAAATACTTAACTTATGACTTGAAGAGCAACTTTTTCTTTCTATTCCTCATTTCTTCTTTTTTATCTATTTTTTAATGTAAAAAACATCACAGCTCCATTTAATTTTATTACAAATTAATTTTTCATTATAAATTCAGCTACCCAACACTTAATTTATCAGGATCTTTGTTCTTATTCAAATTTTATTAAGAATTCTCTATTTTAAATAAGTAAAATTATTTATTTGAATTTAATTTTAAAATATTAATTTTTATTTTATATTTTTACAATATATGTATTTTATTTTGATATTTACTTGTTTTTATAACTTTGTCTATACAAATTTGTATTATAGATAAATAATTTGTACATATTAGAACTTGTTTGAGAATTTTTAAATTTATAGTTGTTTATAAATTAATAAAATTTAATATAAATTTTATAATTTAGATATTTTATAATAAAATAAATAATAAATTATTTAATGAGTTAATTTTATAAAACATGTGAAAAAAATACTTATTTATTGCTATAATACATTCCCCACAAAAGCAAAAAGATTAAAAAAATTAGGTATTGTTAGTTTTGGAAGGCAAGATCCACCGGCCCATTATGTTAAAGGTGCATAAGGAAAAAAAAAAAACCTTTAATATATTCTATCTCAAACTTATTAAATGAAAATTTAAATTTAAAATAAAAAATCAAATCATCATCTTACTACCAAAGACACTTGAAATACCCAAAAACCTCTCCTTAATCTCTCCGAACAAACCAAATTATAATAAATTTCTCTCTACCTGCAGATTCTCTTTTTCCGTTCTCTTATGAGACGGAGATGATTTGTTTTCAGCCAAGCAGCACAAAATCGGCATGGATTTTTCTTCCGTCTCCGCCTCCCCTCTCTGCCGCTCACCGCCCCGCACTCGCAGTCGTAGATGGTGTCAGAGTCGGACTTATAAGGCTATGGTGGAGAAGGATTCTTCAATGCGGGGTCATGTTTGGGTGGAAGAGCAAGTGGATGATAAAGAATGGGATGAGTCATTGCCAAGGATTATGATTTCGGAGGATACCTCTCGGTTTCGGTACACGAATCCGACCGGACATCCTTCTGGGCTTCGAATTGCGCGCATTGTGTTGGAAACTTTTCGACTAGGTTTGTCTGATGTTCGATGGTTTGTTTTGGGAGATGATGATACTATTTTTAGTGTAGATAATTTGGTTGATGTATTGAGTAAGTATGATTGCAATGAGATGGTTTATATCGGCGGTCCTTCAGAGAGTCACTCTGCTAATACTTATTTTAGTCATAATATGGCTTATGGAGGTGGCGGGATTGCTATAAGTTATCCTCTTGCCAAGGCGCTTTATAGTGTTCTTGATGATTGTCTTGAGAGATATCATAGGTTATATGGAAGTGATGATAGACTCCTCGCTTGTATTTCCGAGCTTGGCGTTCCTTTATCAAGAGAACATGGGTTTCACCAGGTTTGTTTATCTACTGCTGCTGCCCTCCTGCTCTTAATCATTTTCTAATTATTACCTTTTAGACAACTTGTATTTTATTAGTAATTATGTGTTATGGCTTGTAGTGATAAAAAGTTAGTGGTTTTATGTTAAAATCAACTTAATGGATTGAACGTTGACCATGAAAAAATCTGGAGAATTAGACCTCTTGAACTCCAGGATTTAAGTTGTGGTTGGTTTGTTATGGCAGTGGGATATCAGGGGTAGCGCTCATGGTCTTTTATCTGCGCACCCGATTTCACCCTTTGTGTCAATTCATCATGTAGAGGCCGTGGAGCCTATTTACCCTGGGATGAGCTCTTTGGACAGTTTGAAATTGTTCGCTAAGGCCATGAAGGTTGATCCTATGAGCTTCTTGCAGCGATCAATCTGTTATGACCATGCACGCCGCCTAACTTTTTCTGTCTCGCTTGGTTATGCTATTCAAGTGTTCCCAAGCATCGTGCAACCCCGGGTCCTTGAGCGCTCAGAAATGACTTTCTCTGCTTGGAACAAGATTCGTAATCTGAACGAGTTTGATTTGGATACTAGGGATCCCTCCAAATCTGTTTGTAAGAGTCCAGTCCTCTTCTTCTTAGAAGATGTGGAAAGACAAGGCAACATTACTCTGGGTACGTATGTGCGGGCGGGGAGATTGAATGATGATTTGAAAAGAAAAGTTCTCTGCTTTCCTCGTTCTGTTCCTCTTCCTTATGTGGGGCGTATCCAGGCTTTGGGGTATCCTCTAAAGAACTGGCATTTGGTGAGTTCCTTTTGTATTTTTTTTTAATCTCAAACTTTTTCTTGTAAGTTAAACGTTGACATAGTAAATATATATAATGGACAGTCACCACGTCGCCTGTGTTGCAAACTGACTCAAACAAGTGATGGACTCCTTACAATATCAGTTAGACAGTGTGGGAAGGGATCTTTTGGTTCTTTTGCTGATTCCGTATGAAAATGCATGGTAGCACTTCGTACACTCGATATCATTATTGGGGAGATTACTTCATGCTTGAAGAAGGCCCTTTCCCATCCTGTGCTTTATATTGTACAGCATCATTGTTTGGCTTCCTTCTTGCAACAGTGGTTTGCCGAATGGCATCTGGCATTTTGAAAACCATGCTAGCAAATTGCAGATATGAGAGTTTCTTTTTTATGCAGTTGAGTTTAAGATGAGATCACAGACCTTCACTTCATGGACTACATTCTGTGCCTTCCTTTCTTCTTTGAAAGGTAAATAATTTGAAGTCTATATCTAACTTGTAGACATTGCTAATGATGTGAGAGACAATTTTTGTTAGTTTACAAATGAAAATTCCAAGATTCATTTCTCCTATTTTTAATTTTTGTTTGTTTTGCTGTGAACTCTAGTAATTTTATTTTTTTCTTGTACCTTCAACTCTCTGTCGAACACTATTGTTTGAGCAATTAGATCTTTAATTGTGCCACCCACTCATTGCAGTAGATGTTCAGTTAAATATCATCCCAATTATTTGGTGTTGATTTGATATGTCCTTTTTACTTTATAAGGAAAGCCCTTGATAGGATTTTCGTGCATCAGTTTGACATTCTGTTCTGATTAGAACCCAATTGACTATCTTACCACATTGTTTTGCTTTTCTGCTGATATGTTGGATCCAACACCATGGGTTTTACCTTAACCCGATGCAACTCATTGATCACATCACCTTACAATCTTGTATTCAATTTCTGTACTTTCAGTGCTCATTAGTGCATATTTTTTCTTTATTATTCAGCTTGTATCATACTTTTTATGGTCTAATTGTATGGATAATACCCAATATTTGGAACTAGTAAATTTGAAGGGTTTGCTGATCTACACAAAACCCCCTTAACCCCGTAAGGTAGTGTTAGATAAATCTTTGGGGAACCATGTCAGCAATTCAATGCTGTTTAATTGAGATGTGTTTATATTTTCTCACATTTAAATGCCTCCCGCCTTGTGCAGTTTTTCTCTCCTATGGTGGACCTACAATGACTTGGAGTTCATTGCCTTCGGTCAGCTATTGTTATGCTAAGAGCTAAATCATCCAATTAATTCATTGTGTTTGTTGCCTTATCGGTCCAATTACGACCTTACAAGGTTCATTATTCTAATGCTCTCACACTCTCCAATTTTGTGTCATGTTTTCTCCTTGGAAACCTTGGAAGGCTAGGGATGCAGGGTTTTTGTGAGTGAGATGAAAGAACATTTCGGTAATCTTGTTGACAACTTTTTGTAATTTTAGCTGGCAATAATCTCATGTACCATTCTTGAAACCTTCTTTTTCTTGCGATGATTGTATTTCATTCTTTTAGTCTGAATCTTTGTTTTTTAATCTTTGAGTTGCTAGTTAAAAAATGCTTTAAGGTATACGTTTTGACTTTTGCATTAATGAGTCTCTTACCCATCTTTGTCATAAACGAATGAGATGTTTGGGCATCTCTTAGTTTGTGAGAAATTGTTTGAGCAAGACCCTAGGAAATATGGAAATGACAGAGTTCAATGGGTCTACGCAAAAGAGAATAGTCAAAGTCATGTTTCAGCTCTTTCTTCATGAAACCTATCCTGTATCTAACCTTTTCTGGAGTGATATAAAAGGCTCAGGCTAGCATCTTAATGGAGCCTTTTTTTCTCTTCTCTTCTCATTGATTGTGTTGATGTGGTTGTCCTCTTGCTCCATAGATTTCCTAGGTGGTTTAACTATGAATAGTCTCTCCGCATAGGACCGTCCGTATACAAAGCTGGTTCTTGATTTGATCCTTATACCATTTCCAGTCATTCTTCTTGAGTGAAATAGACAACTAGCGCAAGATTCTCCGTGTACCTGTGTTACTAGAGGCCCTGTTGGTTTTATCATTCTTTTCTGGAGTAGATCTTCCATCTTTTGTTCAATATGGATCTTTACTTGAGAGTTCTCATGATTTTGGTTCACTGGGTAAATTGCATGTTCTTTTTTTCTCGTGCAGTCCATCCTATGTCAATGCATCCGTCTCCAACTACAACTGCATATAAACCATAGCTTGAAGGAAAAACTGTCTTAACACCAGCGATGCTTTTTAATAGCTTTACATTTCAGTGCTTTAATCTTTATCCACCAACTAATATGGTTAAGTTACGTCCAGATTGCATAACTAGCAAATCAGGTGGGATTTGTGGCCGAGAACCTCTCTCAGGAACTGGGAGGTTAGCTGCATTTGAAGTTGCAAGTTGAGTGTGAACTAGTGCACGCACTGTACATCCATTTCATTAGTGACCAAAGCCAGGGGTTTAAAGTGGCTTTTGAAGGGCCAGAAACACTTCGATAGCACAGCAAAGCATTAAGTGCCAGAAGTGCAACTTGTTCATTCTGATGGGTGCAAGTCCTTTTAGTTCTAGTGGGAGCTGTCGCCTTGATAAAGTGGACAATTAACGATGCTTTAGGAGTCGTTAATAGATCACTTCAAGTGATGGTGACCCTTTTTTGACTTGATGGGATATGGCTTGGGAACCTAAATTTTATCCTTATTGTTTTCTTTTTCATCCTAGAATTTCTTCCACTCGCTTACAACTTCAGAAGCATGTTCTTCTTTTGCCGTCTAATCAGCCACGGAATTTACTTCCAAGGGAGTCCAAACTCCAATGGTTAAGACTTGAGATTTCTACCTGGAGATCGCACTAATGTTTTGAGGATAATCTTTTTGCTACAGTCATTGCTGCCGTGGACATGCAAGACCATTAATGTATTAGCCCAGCAAGGCTCGTTGGGTTTTCTATGTTGGAAAAGAAGACTCGCATGATTGGACTGCTGGCTACTAGGTGATAAAGAGTGTTCGATGAAAGGAATAGTGCTAGATTACATGTATGAGAAGCGTTTGTTTCACATTGTTGTCAGAAGAGATACCGAAAAGAAGAGGAGGTGGGCGTGGGCGGCGTCTTGCGGCGCGGCCGTGTAGGACAAATTTGGATTTCAAGCAGAGGGAGGGCTAGGCGGGCTCTTTATTTTATTTTTTTTTATTTTTTAGGGTGAGGGATGAACCCTATCCTCAAAACGTTGAATTAGGGTCATCTTTGAGTTGCCGTAGGTTTTTTCTTTCCTTGGAAAAAAGAAAAAGACCTCTGTGTTCTGTCGATTGTGTAGTGTCGGGCTTGCATTTTTCACTCCAATTGCATGGAATTGTCGTTGTGATGATGTGTTTTGCAAGGTTACGGTGATGGCAAAATATTTATGTGGTAAGTTCCGATGCATTTTAGATTTTATTTGTATTATATGGTTTAATATGTCATTTTAAATATTTGACTAGCTTCGTCTTAATGAAATTAAAGAGGCATCGGAGAATATATTCTTAATCAATCAATCAATCAATCTCAAGACCACATCACATGTGCCCCGTTCCAGAATCCTCATGTCTCCCTTGAACTCGTGGCCTTGCATGAACCAAGTAAATCTAGGACTTTATGCATCACTCAACATGACATTTGACATTTCTATTTGCTACCATGACTGCCTTTCAAGTAATAACTTTCAATCCTTTAATCACATATTAATCGCAAAACCATGCTGGCTTCCATTGTCAATTAGGATTACAAGATCTTCTCCTTGACAACTACCTCTAATTAACCCTAATTGTATTAAGAGCATAACTCTAGGCTAGAGCCTTAAATTATAACCCAAATTCTTCAATCTTGTTATTATTCATCATTCCCAATTTCTTCATCTATTCATTGTGAAACTTAGAACACTGCCCATGTCTTTTTTCTTTGCACATACATGTTATTCAAAGGATGTTTCAGAGATTCATTCTTGGAATGATTACAAGTTAATTTTGACTGAAAAATTACTTAATATTATCTAGCCTTAAAATCTTTAACATTTTTTTTAATGTTATCCTTTAACCCACTGATAAAACTGGAAATGTAATATGATTCACGCTGTGAAGGATTTAATGCATTCCTCAAACTTTTCCGCATAGCCTTCCATACTTCTTTACTGCACAAGCTTGTTGAATTCCTACATCCCTTCTAGTGTTTGGAGCCATCCCCTAGCTACTTCTCTTCTTGCCAATTGACTCGCCAAAAAGGAATGGAACTCAGTTGTCAAAGCTTCAATCTGTAGATCCATCTTATCGATCTTCTTGCTTTGCTCTAACCATCGTTCTTTATTTTCCACCATAAATCCTTACCATTCTTGGTGGTTGCATTGTATTTGTTCATCCAACTTCATACAGTGCTCTTCACAAAGCTTATTATTTCCCACCATTTTCGTAAGATTTAAGTGATTGTTGATAGTTGATGGCCTTGGAATTGGATTTGATATCAGTTGTTAACGTCTTGGCTGGCTTAGCTGGTGATTAAGGTTTAATCTATACAAATTAAAAGGTGATGTATACTAGTAATTGCATTGTTGATTATTGTTTTTAGATAGAAAATATAGAAATAGAAGAGGCAAAAAGTACATGCTTTCACATGTTTTAAAAGAACATAAATTCATTTTAAAATTGTTTTAGAAATATATTTGTGTTATGTTTTTTGTTTTGTCTTTTCAATCAAATACATTTTTATTCCTTTTATAATACATCCTTTTTATTATGAAATATTAACCAAATGAAACACAGGATATAACCCTTTGTTTTGCTTAAAGTCTTCCTTCTTTTTTTCTCCCTAGCGCACGCTTGTCTTGATTATTTATTATCTTCCATAAATTGAAGTGATTTTATCAATTAATAGTCGAAAAATATCTTTAGGTTAATTTTTATATACTAATTATTTTTCAATTATGTTTGAAGTACACCATTGTTATAATGAAAAAAAAATTCTTTTAGTATTTTCTTAAAATTAAAACCAAGTTAATAACATGGAAAGAAAATGAATGTAGTGTTTGAGATTGTGATAATGATTAATTTTTAAAGTATTTTTTACTTAGAAATATAATAAAATAATTTTATAAATTATTTTCGGCATCAAAACAATTTAAAATTATTAAAAAATATATAATTTAAAATAAAAAAAATTCAAAAATCTTTTTTAAACAAAAACAAAAACACATCATTGCTAAATCTAAGCAAAGCAGATTCCAAGAGTACCAACTACGCTGTTGCTTGTTAAAGACACAAGCTATAAAAAAAATTTACTTCATAATCATGACAGGAATCGATTAGAGGTGAGCATTGGTTCTGGTTTAGATATAAACAAATCCTAATTAAACCAATATTGTTTTCCATAAAATTTTGAACCAAGGCAAATCAAATCAGTTCAGTTTGTTTGTTTTTTTTTTTTTTAAATTAATCAAGTCCAATTTAATTTAATTAATGGGTCTTTCAGTTGAGCTATTTTTTAAAAAAAATCTAAATTATAGATATGTAGTTTATAATAAGGTTTTTTAGTTTATTTTCATTTAGATAAATGTTCGGTTCAATTTTTATTATCATTATTGTTATTTTAAAAATCAAAACTAAAAAACTAACATGATTTTTTTAAAAAAATTAACTAAATTATTAAAACAATTAAAAAACATATTCAATTCAGTTAATTGCCAATCAAATTCCTACACATATTTTAAATAGTATGGCAAGGGGGTGTGCTGGCAAGAAATTCGAGACAAGGGAGGGTTTTACAGGTAATATGAAGTGGATGAAAAAAAGGAAGGGGAAGCAAGGAGCATGGGCGCAGTGCGCACCCATATGCCCAGAGACTTGACGGAGGGAGAGGATGGCGTTGGTGGGCTGCTGCGAAGGTTGCACAGATCCAGGAGAAACGCCACGCACGTTCTAACACCTCACAAAATGGGCCCCTTTTCACAGCTGTTCCAATCTGTTCCTGTCTTTTCCTTTTTTTTTTTTCTTTTTTTTTTATCCCAACCCTCCGCTCTTATTTCATCAAATTTTTATTTCTCATTTTCTTGATCCGTTGAAGATTTTTTAGGTGAAATGGAGATTAATTATGATAAATTTTGGTTCCTTTTTGGATTAATTAATGTTCCCTTTATTAATCTCATTAAATACTGTATTGATCACTTCTATTTTAGATATACAAGAAACAGAAGATATGAAGATAGTGGAGTAAACAAGAACATATCCTCTTATATCTTTTATTTTAAAAATGTATAAATTTATTGTCATGAATATATTATTTTGTATTTTTATTTTTATTTTTGTAATTATTCATGTTTTTGTTTCTTATATATCCGTCCATTAAATTTTGTTAGTAAAATCGGATTTAAGATGAGAAACATTAGTTACACATGGAATAGTTGAAAGAATCCTAATTTAACTCAACTTGAGTTCATGTAATTCACTAAAATGATATGATCATTGAGTCTTGATAATTAACCAGACAAGTTAAATCTAATTATATTCATGAATTAATACGAATAATTGAAGATTAGATTCCAAATATATATTCCCGAATGTAGAACCTATTGTTTAATAATATATATATACATACACACACACATATATATATATATGAAAAAAAAACTCTAAATATGCAAAACCATAGATGCATCAAACAAAGCTAGCATACGCAAAAATAAATTATGTAGTAACAAGGACATAAGATAGCTTATATATAACTATGAATTATAAAATAGGTTTCCGAGTGGAGTCCACAAATCTTGAAATCATGGAGGCAGTAAGCTCCTCCGCATCATGTAATGCTCACCATGTTATATATTCTCCTTTAAAGCCTAATTTAATCTGCCCTCATGTCATGTGGGTGTGATTAGAGGCTTGATGAAACAGCTTCGAAAAGTATATATATATATATATAGGAGTAAAAAAGATGGGGGAAAAAGAAGGGAAGAAAAAGAAATAAAAGAAATGTGGAAGGGCAATGTGCTGTCAAGAATGGTGTGTGTCATGTTCTTGAAATTCTAGTTAAAAATGTGGTGATGATGAGTGCTACAGAGGAGCAAATGCCCACAGCCATTAACCTACAGACCCAATCACATGGAACTTATTAGGATGGGTCCGATGGGACCAGACAGAACCTTTCCTTTCCTTTCTTTAACTTTCCTCTCGTTATTTCAATACAATAATAAAATAATTCAATTTTACCTCTTTCTTAATTACTCTCTCTCTCTCTCTCTCTTATTATCCTTGTATATATGGGGTGATTGCTTAAAATTACTTTCAGAGTTGATCTGAGCAAGGTTGATGTTAATGGTAATTCGTTCATATATATGACAATGCCTTGGTGTAAAGAAGTATCTTGAGTGATTTATTACATGTGTGTTTATTTTTCTATAAATATTGACTTAACATATAATACACTAGTTGTTAACGGGGGAATATAAACTATTTTAATATGTTTTTTTATATAAAAAAATACACTAGTTGTTAACGGGGGAATATAAACTATTTTAATATGTTTTTTATATGAAAAAATTAAAGTGTAAATAGAAAATTTTATGTAAATATTTAATCAAATAAATTGATAATCATCTATTTAAATAAAAAAAATTAACAATAACTAAAATAGAGTCTGAAAAATTAAGAAATAGATGTAGATCAAGATACTAAATATTTAAAATGAGACATTTACTTGTTTATATTTACTGGATTTGTTTTCTAAAGTTAATGAAAATATAAATATATATAAAAATAATTAAATGAAATAAAAAGAAAAACAATTATTATGTAAGGTCAAATGTGTTAGAAATTATTTAAAAATAAATATTTTTTATAAAATGAAGCTCACTTGTATAAAAAAATCTTCAAAAATTAAATACAAATAATTTTTTTTAACAAAAAACTCTGTTCCAAAAAGATTTGCAAAACTTGTGGTTTAGCTTATAAGATTAAGAAAATAAAATGAAATAAAGATAATCACAAAACCATCCTTTTTTAAAAAAAGAAATGTAGAATGATAAATATGTAAAAAAAAAAATGTATTCTGAATCTTATCAAACTTTTCAACTTATAACCTATGTCATTATATTAGAAGCGCTATAAATATATAATTGAAGCCTAATTCCGAGCAAATCAAATACATAAAGATAAAATTGAACAAAAAAATCAAACAAAAAATCATAACTAAAAAAATAAGGGTGAAAATAAAAAAAATAAATTAGAGAGAATAAAAAAACTTTAAACTATAGAGTTAAATTGAAAAGAAAAAACTTTAACAAAAGAAAAGGAAAATTAAAAAAATGAGGGTTAAACTAAAAAAAAATAAACAGAATAAACTTTAATTGAAGGATGAAATTGAAAACTGATAAAACTTCAATAAAAAAACCAATAAAAAAAATCTAATAACTAAATTATAATTTAAGAACTAAATTAAAAACATAAATTATTTTTATAAAAGGAACCATGACTAAAATAAGCAATAAAAAACATAAAGAGTAAAATTAAAAAATCAAAAGAAAAAAAAGGATAAATGTGTACTTTCTTTGGAAGAAAGAGAAATGAAAGAAAAAAGAAATGACTATCAACAACAAACTAATTATCATTCATTATCACACGCAACACTAGCTGGAAAGAAGCATAATGTCGCTTCTAAAAACACAATGAAAGAGGAGATTTGACCACTGAATGAAGTCAAATGCACCATCCACGTGTTGACTCGTAATAAGTATATACCAACAGTTTTTCCAATCAAAAAATTATTTTTCTGACTTAAAAATATTATAATGCCCTTCATAAGCTTAGACATGCCATTGAGTTTTTTTTTTTTTGCTTTTAAGGGATTTTTAAAATAATTTTATCATAGATTTTTTTTTGTTATAATAAGTTTGAATTATAAAAAATTTGGTATTTTAATAAATATAAAAAGCTATTTCAAATAAGCAATGTGGAGCACCTCCATGTTATTCAAGCAGCATATAAGGCATTATCTGACAGCAAAACACTAGCTTTTTACGGTGACATTGGAAGTGTCATAGAGCCTTTTTCCACGTGATGTGGCGCACATGGCGATTTAGGAGATGGTTTGTTATTGATAACCTATTCTTTTGTCTTCTTCTCTTTCCCCTATTCTCCCTTCAAAATTTGCATTAAACATCCAGACTTTTAAAATTGTCTTTTTATTTATTGATATTTCAACTTTTATTTTCATTTTTTTATTTATAATTTTTGTTCTTGATCTTTTTTTTTTAATTTCAATTTCATCTTTAGATCTATAATTATAATTTTTTTTCAAATCTAGTTTCCATTCTTTTAATTTTAAACTTTATGATTTTTTTTAGTTTTCTTTCAATTAGGTTGTCACAATATTATAATCTAGATAACAAGTTTTGTAACAATCCTAATAATTTTATAATCTCAACTTCTTTTTTTTTGGTAGAGTAAGCATTATAGTATTCCATAGAACAAAATTTTAAACTAATTGGTTCACAGCAACCATCAATTTCTTTTCAAAATAGATATGTTTAATTAAGCATATAACAAAACTACATATTAACTTAATAAGGACAACTTCCTTTAATTATATTGTTTGTAAAAAATAATTTAACTATTTAAATTCTTAAACACAAAAGTATACATAACAATAAAATATTAATTCTTCCAAATACATAATTAACTTTACAAAAGACTCATACCTATATGTCTACTTTGCAGGGCGTGAGGTACCTAGAAACATATTCATATGTCATATCGATTTTAAATAGTAGAAAAGTTTTTGAAAAATTATTTTTTAATTAATGGAAATAATATATTGTTAAAAGGTTGAGACATGATATTACTTATTGGCTAATGAAAATAATATCATGTTAAATAGACAAGTCAAAGATTAATACAGGGCCAAGGAAAATAATGCATTGACTAATAGACAAGCTGAGAAGATTATTTCCTGGTTAATGGAAATAAAGCCTTAAATAAGAATTGATGAATACATTAACATATTAATGATAAGTATTTTCATTAAAATCCATGCGCGCACGTGTGCCCACACACACACAAACACACATATCATTTTTATAGATAGATATATTTTGGTTTTATCCTTTAAAATTTAGTTCTTTTTCAAATTAAATTTCTTTATTTTCTTAGTTTGCATGATCCAGTTTACGTGTTTTGATAGCCTTACTCGAGTTTTTAGGTGTTTTATTTTTCTGAGCTTCTTTTTATTGACCAATTTTTTTTCCTTACTCCATCCTTCTACATTTAGATTGTTAGGGATTTTCTCATTGTTATTTTTTTGTTTGCTTTCTATAAGATTGACATGATCTTATGATTCAGGTTACAAGTTTTCCTTTCGAGTTTGGGTTGACTCGAGGAGGTTTATTTTGTCATTTTAATTTTTTTTAATTTTATTATTTAACATTAGGTTATCTTGGAATTCAACCTTGTAATTTTTTCCCCTTTAACAAATGCTCGTGTTATTTTGATTATTGCTATCACCTTTCTCTTTTAAAATTTAGTTCATTTAGTGTTGTTGCTTTTTCAATCATATAATTGAATGAAGTCATCTTATTGGAATGACAAGGGTATATGACTTGAGTCAAAAATTTATTTTTCTTCTTTAAAACACATTATTAGCACTTAAGCATTTTTTTTAATGTTAGAAAAATAATTTAATCCACAACAAAACACTGACCACTTATTTAGTTTACTACTAAACAAGAATTTAATAGATTGGACATCTGTCATAGATCCAAACACCAAATTAAATATGCATAGGCATGGCCTAATTGATGTAGGTAGTTTTTAGGAAAAAAATATTTTTCTTAGTTATCATCATTTCTTATTTAGTTTAGAAAAATATTTTACTTTATGATGTTTTATATTTTTTTTCTTATTAATTTAGGAAATCAAATACTAAGATTGGTAATTTTATTTCATTCTCATTTTTAGTTTATGAATCCATAAAATAACTCAATATTTATTGATTGAGACTTTTTTGTCTACAAGGTAGACCTGGGACTAGTATAATTATGGTTGTCTAGATTTTTATGAATTAGAATTCTATATGATAACCTTATTCAATTTCAATTATGTTTTTCTATTTTGTTGCCTTCTTGTTTATGTTTTCATCTGTATTAGTTGATATTAGAGTCTAATGAACTTAATGGTTATTTGCTTGTTGTATGTTGAAATAACCATGGTTGAAAGAGATAATAGAAAGATATATTTAAGTAGAAAGAGATTAGGAGGTTCTTT
The DNA here is from genome assembly GCA_015708895.1 of Populus ilicifolia. Lineage (NCBI taxonomy): Eukaryota > Viridiplantae > Streptophyta > Magnoliopsida > Malpighiales > Salicaceae > Populus > Populus ilicifolia. Next base: position 88,749 of record SRLM01015263.1, read on the forward strand.
ATCGAGAAATAAATGTTCAAGAATTCATAATAAAGGACATGCATATACAAATTATAGAAGTAAAAATAAATTTTTAAAAATAAATGATAAAATATATGTTAAGATAGATTGCAAAATTAATATATCAATTGACAAAGATAAGGAGTAGGAGATTATGAAAAGAGTGATAATAAGTCCATGGATAGTTTATAGAATCCATTTCAAAGGCATAAGCACAAGAAGAAACTTCCTGATCATGATAAATACGATGTTATAATTGAAAATTTTAATAATTTTAGTTTTTTTATGAAGTGGAATCAACCACCAAAATTTAACGAAGATGACAAGGATAATGCTGAATAAGAAAATTTAAATATAAAATTCTTGATAATTCTTGATTTGTGATGTCTATAAAAAGAGAAACAAAATATATATGGTTCTCTATGTGACTGTTAATGAAATATATTGTAAAATATATGCCTTATATTTACTTGATGAGAATTTTGAAATTGACAAGGTTAAAGTTGAAGTTCTTGTACTCTAGATAAAAGTTATAAATCAAATTTTTAAATTTTCTTCTAATTCTAAGATTGATTTTATTGTTAGAGAAACTCAATATGTTGACAAATATGATGTTTTTATTAGAAAGGTTTAGATTGAACACTCACGGGATTGATTCATAAGGATTTTAGAAAAAAATAGGTTTTTTTAGTTATTATTATTTTCTATTTAGTTTAGAAAAATATCTTACTTCTTGATGTTCTTATAGTTTTTGTATTTATTTTAGAAAATCAAATGTTGAGATTGATAAATTTCTCAATAATTATTGATTAGGATTATTTTCCTTTTCAGTATTGTATGCCTATAACTAGTATAAATGAAGTTGTTTAATTAACTTGAATTTTAGCAAATGTTTTATTTTTTTAACAAAGGATACATATATTTTAGCAAATGTTTTATTTTTTTAACAAAGGATACATATAAAGAGAAGAATTATAAATGATTTCTTATATACGCATTTACTTTCAAATAACTTCTGGTTTGCATTATATTAAATAATATTAGTAACTGTTTTATTAATATATTATATCATATTAAAGATAATAATTTTTTTTATTACAAGGGAAATAATTCCGATGGTGACTATAACAACAATGTTTTTTTATTTTTATTTTTATTTTTACCAATGTATAAAAAAGAATCATTTATGATTATTTATGCATGAATATGCTTTCAAATTAATAATTACCGACTAGATATATAAGACATGCAATACATTCAAACATCAAATCATATAGGCTTAGAAACACAACCATTCATGTTGTATTAAAAAAGCAAAAATAATTATTTTATTAAAATTTGAAAAAATTACAATGGTGAATATAACAGCAATGTGTGATTTTTTTTAAAAAAAACCTCATCATCAATGCATGTGTAAGGAATAATCTTGAATGATTTGTTATAGATATATTTATTTTCAAATAATTACTAATTAGATGAGACATTTGCAATACATTCAAATATTAAATCATCCATACAATCATATAATATTAAGAAAAAACAATAATTATCTTAGTGAATAAAACAATTTGTGATTATTATTATTATTTAAAACGCACTTATGAAATTAAAGAAGAATCTTGAGTGATTTGTAATCCTGACTGTATGTGACATATATAATACATTCAAATACAGAATCAATTATTATTATTATTATTATGGGACAATAAGATATCAAATTAGATATGAATAGACACACAATGAATTATATTATCTCAAAAAATAATAATTTATTAAAATTATATCATTTTATTTTTAATATTAAAATTATTAAAAAACACCTAAAAATATATTAAATTAGATCTTAAATCGCATCACCAAACACACCAAAATAAAAATATAAAATGCCTTGTTATACAAACATTTGCTTTCACATAACTAACACATATGCAATGCATTCACATATGGAACCCATGAGTCAGATGTAATACATTCATACCAAATCTCACTATCATTAATTTACATAGTATTTAAATATCAATACAAAATAAAATTATTATTAGTAAATATAATTATAACAGTTTATAAATGTATTTTTTGTCAAGTGATTTATGATATATATATTTATTTTTAAATAACTATTAATTAAATAAAACATATATAACATATTTACATCTGAGTCGACAATGCATCTCTCATGATCATCGATCTGATCTACATGCATACATCATTTATTCATTTTGTAGTTATTACATACCAAGAACAAACGGCTATTTAAGGTGTGTCCAGAAATGATGCATACGTATATGGTATAAATTAAACTAAAGAACAGTCATTTTAGCCTGATTTGGTTGGTTTGGGTTGGGTTAATTCTGAACTATGGTTAAGTTGGAGCGTACATATTATTATTCTTGTATTTCTATCTTTGTCCAGCTCAAACCTAGCAAGGAAAACACATAAAAAAGGAATATAAAATAATATTAAGTTTGAATTGAAATTCTTTAAGAAATCAAAGAAAAAAGAATAATGTGTTGCCAATTTTAATAAAGTTAAAGCAACGGACCCAATTGGACATGGCCATGTCAATGCTGGTGGAATTTATAGGTAGATATTAAATATTTATTGGAGATGAAAATGGAGATGGTTTGCAGAGAATTTTAATCTCAGAGATGAGGTGATGAGTGTGTAGTTGTGGGGTGACTGATCCCTTTTTTCTTTTTTCAGTTTATTTTTTTTTCTTACCCAGGTATTCTTATATCTTTTAAAAAATAAAACTAATCTCATATAAGTTTAGTGGCTATTTTTTCTAATGAATTTATTTTTTGAAGATAAAATTTTTATTTTTATATTTATTAAGATATAATTTATCTTTTTACTAAGATATTTTCATGTCTTTTTTTTAAAATAAAACTAATTTTGTTTAGGGTTTATGACTGACCCTTTTAATAAATATGTTTCTTGAAAATTAAATTTGTATTTCTTTTATATGAATATAAAAGTGTCTTAACCACTAAATTAATATTTTATTTATTTTTTTCAGTTTAATGCCATTCCTATCATTTTTTTTGAAAAAAATATTTTATTTTTTAAATTAGTAATTTTTTCAATTTAAACTCTATGTGCTTTGCTTCACGGAAACAGGATAGGGAATTAATCTTTGGTATATAACATAATATATGTTGGACCTTCAAATAAATAATATATATATATATATATATTAAAAAAACTAGAGTTTAATCAATTTTATGTTTGAAAAAAAATATTTTTTATACTCTATAATTAATGACATATTTTCATTGTTTTTAACTAATAAATTGCAATAATTTATGTCAATCTTCATGAACCTATTAAAGCTTACATTATTATTTTATATTTATAAAACGAGCAAGACAATATTAATACCAATCTCATTGACTATTTCACGAAGTTTTTAGTAAGAATACATTTCATCGATCTCAAGATGTATTTTTCATTATAATAGCTTGGGCATTTTTATTTTTATTTTTATTTTTTGATTTTTTTCCATAATATATTTAAAAGGGAAAATTCAACCACAATATATATATATATATATATATATATTCATTTTTCCCATCTTATCCCAAAAATACTTCCATCCCCCCCCAAAAAAAAAGGAAAAAAAGAAAAGGTTTTCACCTACAAAAATGCATTTATCTTGATTCATATCCAGTTGAATAGTATCATATACTATACCTTGGATTAAAATTTTATTTATCTTGAGAAAATAAAAATAATGATCAAGAAAATGTTGGTAATAAAAGAAGGGTCATAAACAATTATTAGCTGCAAAGTGAGAGAGAGAGAGGGGGGGGGAGAACTGCTGACAACACAACACACAAACTCCCTCTCTCTCTTAATCATCAACAACCTCATAATTTGCCATCTCCATTCATTCATCTCTCTCTGTCTCTCTCTCTCTCTCCAGCCCCATCCTTCCATTTCTCTTTTATTTTTTACACACTGTCATGCTTTGTACCAGTGTATAGTGCAGCTGATGATGATGATGATTATTATGCTCTTCTTCTGATATTCTTTTTTTTTTTTTCTCTTCTTTACTGCTGGCTTTTCTTTTTTCTTTTCTTGAATTAAAAACAAGAAAAAAGTTTTTTTAAAGAAAATAATAATAAATCAAATCTGAAGAAGAGGCAGCAGCAGCTGCAGCAGCAGCTAGCACTAACTCATAGGAATTCTCTCTTTCTTTCTTGGCTTTTATTTTATCTTTTCCAGTTGTCTACTCTCTCCCTCTCTCTTTTTTTCGCCCTTTCTTTTTAACATCACCTCCATCTTTCACCAAAACTTCCCTTACTCTCTCTCTCCCTTGCTCTCCCTCTCAATTCTCGTATCTTCTTCCTTAATCCCTATATGCTCTAGTGAGGGAGGGGATAGAGGGATCAATAAACTATTGCTTCCTGAATTATTATCATAGATGAAGAGAGATCCTCAACCTCGAGAATTGAAAATTTAATATCAAGAAAAGTGGAGAGAGTTAAGTTCAAGGATGCAACAAGGAGGTGGAGAAAGAGGGTCATCACAGTCACAATATGCAGTGTCACAGCAACAGCAACAACAAGGTGATGTGTCCTTACCTCCTTCTACATCTGCTGCACTGGCAACCCACATGCAGCAGCAGCAGCAAGTAGTGGAAGAAGCATCACCCATTAGCAGCAGACCTCCTGCCACTGCTGCCACAACAAGTGGTGGTGGTGGTGTTGTGAATTTGGATGAGTTTATGAGACTTTCAGGTGGTGGTGGTGCAGAAGAAGATATTGCTGGAGAAGATGCAGATCGAACAGGAGGTATTGCTAGTGGCAATAGGTGGCCAAGGCAAGAAACACTTGCCCTTTTGCAAATTAGGTCTGAAATGGATGCTGCTTTTCGTGATGCCACCTTAAAGGGTCCTCTATGGGAGGATGTTTCAAGGTAAATGATAGTGATAATGATAACAACAACCCTTTTTACATTTTTTCTCCAAAAAAATAATATTTTTATACCATTTTTGTCTTAGATCTCCATTTCTCTTTAATTCTGTAAACAGAAGAAGCACATGGCTTCTTCCATCTCTTTCCATCACGATTCACGAGTTAGCTTGGCATCTTTATTTAAAAAACGGGATAAAAAAATTATAGGCTGCATGAATTCTAGCCAATTGGCTTATAACCCATCACTTGCTTTCCCTTTCTTATCAATCTCAATGGAAGAAAAATTGAAAATCCCAAGAGGAATATGATAAAGATCGATTCTTTTTCTTTTGCAATTTCTCATTTTTGTTTTTACTATTAAAACCAGCAGCTTTTTTTTTTTTTTTTAAGTTTTATCCCTCTCTGCACCTATAAGGATTAGATAATTGGTATGGGAAGTGGAGAGGAAGTCAGTGGGCCTATAGCTATGAAAGTGAGTGAGTGAGAGAGAGGGCATCATCTTCTTGTTTATTAAATTTAAATTAAGGTCAGAATTTGGATTGCATAAGCGGAGAAAGGGTTTATTTTGTATGATTGGATCATTGGCAAAAATTAATTTTCCTTTTTTTTTTATCATTGAAAAGTACTCTGGTACTACTTGTGGTAATAAAGTTGAAATATGATGGAACAGGAAGCTAGCAGAGATGGGATACAAGAGAAGTGCCAAGAAATGCAAAGAAAAGTTTGAGAACGTGCACAAGTATTACAAAAGAACAAAGGACGGTAGAGCTGGTCGTCAAGATGGGAAAAGCTATAGGTTTTTTAGCCAGCTTGAAGCTTTGCAGAATACTGGTGGTGGTGGTGTTTCTGCTAGCATCAGCAATGTGTCAGGTGTTGCTCCTCCGCTGATTGGCACTGCAACAACAAGCAGCCTAGATGTTGCTCCTGTTTCTGTTGGGATTCCTATGCCTATAAGAACTCCTCCACCTTCTTCTCAGTTGCCTCAACCAGCTTCAAATATTGGTTCCATGTTTCCTCCTGATTTGGGGGCAACAGTGGCGCCTACAGCTGCTGCAGGTGCCCCGGTTGGAATCAGCTTCTCGTCGAATGAGTCTTCTTCTTCTCAAAGTTCTGAGGATGACGACGACGATGAGGATGAAGGTCTATTAGGAGGCCAAACATCAGCCATAGGTGCTGGTACAAGTCGAAAACGTAAAAGGGCATCATTATCATCGTTGAAAGGAGAAACACATCGTATGATGGAGTTTTTTGAGGGGCTAATGAAGCAGGTTATGCAAAAGCAAGAGGCAATGCAACAGAGATTTTTGGAGGCGATTGAGAAGAGGGAACAAGATAGGATGATAAGGGATGAAGCTTGGATAAGACAAGAAATGGCTAGATTGAGTCGTGAACATGAGATTATGGCTCAAGAACGGTCTAGTCGAGATGCAGCTATTGTTGCCTTTCTACAGAAAATTACTGGCCAAACTATTCATTTGCCTACGCCTGTATCAATTGCTCCTCCAGTTTCACAACCACCAACACAGCCACAACAGGTTCAAATAGCGCCATTGGTCACTGTCTCAACACAATCACCACTGCAACCGCAACCCATGCCACTGTCACAAGTAACACCACAACAAAATAAGCAACTACCCCAACAGCAACATCACCAACAACAGCAGCACCAACAAGTTCATCATCAACACCAAACACCATCCATTTCTTCAGATATAGTAATGGCGGTCCCAGAACAACAAATAGCACCACTGGAACTTGGAAGTGGTGGGAGCGAACCACCATCATCAAGATGGCCAAAGCCAGAAGTTCTTGCACTTATAAAGTTGAGAAGTGGGCTTGAAACTAGATACCAAGAAGCTGGGCCTAAGGGACCACTTTGGGAAGAAATCTCAGCAGGGATGCTAAGGTTGGGCTATAAAAGAAGTTCCAAAAGATGCAAAGAGAAATGGGAGAATATCAATAAGTATTTCAAGAAAGTTAAAGAAAGTAACAAGAAACGGCCAGAAGATGCCAAGACTTGCCCTTATTTTCATGAACTCGATGCGCTTTATAGGAAAAAGATACTTGGAAGCAGTAGTGGTGGCGCTGGAAGTACCTCCAGTAGTGGCTTTGACAACCAAAATAGGCCACAAAAACAGCAGCATCAGCATCAAGAGAACTTAGAATTGGATCCAATGCCACCTCCAATGCAGCAGGCAGCGCCACAACAGACACAAGCCACTGAATCACAAAACAAAAATGGGGCTGGTGTTGATGTTCAAGCAGGCACCACAGTTTTAGCAGGAAGTCCCTTTGGAGAAGGAAATGAAGGAGCAGAAAAGAAGGTAAACCTTAGTTTTGTTCAACAAAAGAAAAGAAAAGAAAAGAAAAGAAACGAACTTATAGTGTTGAAGTAATCAATGCTCAGTTATTTGATGCCTAAACCTTAGTTTTGTTCAACAAAAAAAAAAGAATGAAAGAAAGAAAAGAAACAAAACGAACTTACAGTGTTATATAGTCATATTGCCTGAAGTAATCAATGCTCAGTTATTTGATGCCTACTGATTCTTGCTTTCATATTGAAGCCAGAAGACATCGTGAAGGAGCTGATAAAACAGCAGGGGACTCAACAACAACAACAACAACAACAGTTAATGGTGGATGACTATGATAAGATGGAGGAAGGTGACAGCGAAAACGTAAATGAAGATGAATATGATGAGGAAGACGTCGGCGACGAAGATGAAGAAGAAGATGAGGCATTACAAGAGGAGAGGAAAATGGCATACAAGATAGAGTTTCAAAGGCAGAACACAAGTAATGCCACCAGTGGAGGAGGGTCTGGGGCACCCTCCTTTTTGGCCATAGTTCAATAGTACCATTGTCAATATCCTCAGATCCCAAAATGTACCATATGTGTGCAGAAGCTCAAATCAAACAAAAGTTATCTAACAAAAATATTTGAGTTCAAAGCCTGACAACCTTAAAAACTCTTCCTTTTTGTTTCCTTCCCTCCCTTTAATTCCATTTCCCTTCACCCCATAAAATCTTTTCTCATCCTGTCCCTTTCCTCACCCTTTTCTTCTATCCTTCTTCACCATAGTAGCTTTGTTACGATGAAATGTCACTTTGCATGGCAATCATCGCCACTATTTGTATCACTTTTTCTTTCAATTTATTGATTTGTTGTTGAATAAAGCACCTGCTTGTTCAAGACAAGACAGGAGGATTGATCAAGGAATTAAGACCAAAATAAGCTTTCCTAGCCTATCAGGCTAGCTAGTAGCCAGCCAGCCAGCAAAGCTTAGTCGTTTATTCATGTCAACATCATCAAAGAGATCATCAGACCGAAGACAGCAGCTAGCAAAGAAGCAGCTCAGAAGAAGAAGATGTGGAGTGATAGCAAGAAACTATACAAGTTAATTAGAGCAATTAATATGCATGCTTGTAATTTGTGATCGTATAATCATTAGAAGAGGCTAGCTGATCTTGTTAATTAATTAATTTTAATATTTCTCTTTGATTCATAAGCACTGCATAAGTACTTTCTCTTGCTTTGCATGAGCTTAATGACCAATCTTGGGTGGTTTTCTAGGAATTCTTCATCTTTATTTGCAATGCAATCAAACTCTTGTTTTTTTTCCTTTTAATTCGGCATTCTTGCAGTGATTAATTACAATAATTATTCTCTGCTTGCTTATATTAATCCATATTAAAATTTTCAATAAGATAATATTTATTACTCTCCTTAAAAATTTTTCAGTTAATTTAGTAATGAAGTGGATGACTAATCAAACTTCTAAGGTCACATTCCATTAGAGCATAAGTACAGCCAATTTGAATCACATTCCATTAGCGCATAAGTAAAGCCAATTTGATTTGGTGTTATTAATTAAGTAATAACTGTGGTTTCCTAATCTTAAAAAATTATTGTTTCTTTTTTGTCCGAGAAAATACTTAATATATTTCAAGTATCTATATATATATTGGTTTAAACCCTTTTTTTTTTTTCATATTTGAAATATTTTAGAGTGCTTTAAAATAATTATCAATACTTGCTTTACTAGAGAGAAATAGATACAAGAAAAAAGAGAAAAACAAGAGTGAGAAAATAAAAAACAAAATTTTTTGAGATTAGATGGAAATACTCTTAATTAATAATTATAAAAACTTACTTAACAAGAGAGAAATATATACAAGAAGAAGAGAGAAATAAGAGGAAAAAAAATAAAAAATACATTTATATTTTTAAGATTATATAAAAATATTATTATTAATTTTATCATCTATCTTTTCTTTAAAATGAGTTTGAATATATAAAATAAACAACATCCTAAAATTCATTGATATCAAGTTTTGGTCATTAACAACCATGGCAAGATATAATAAGATTTTGTGAAATTTCAGGTATAAAAATTAATAAGAATTCTCTGAAATTGGCAATTTATTTAAAGAATGGAGCTTGTATTTTCTGGTGGCATGCACATTGTTGTTCTCTGTGGACCTGTTGAGTAAAGTCACTGCCAAATGTTATGTCGACATATAACTAATATATAAAATAATTAATTTGTTTCGGTTGATATACAAATTAAGGCGTGTTGCATGCAATAATTATTAATTTTCTTTGATTAATGTAGTAGTGGAATAACGGGTGGAGAGATTTTTATTTATTTTTTTCATTTAAATGTAAAGTGTGAGAGGTTATGTTTTAAAATGTATTTTTGTTTGAAAATGAATTAAATTTATATATTTTTAATGTCACCTCGTCAAAATAAAATGATCCAAAATCTATTAAAAAATTAATTTAAAATAAAAAATAATAAAATAGTGATTCAACTACAACCAAATAAGCGTTAAGGGTTTTTTTTTTTTAAAAAAAAAGAAAAACCTAATTAGATGCAATGTATTAAAGAAATCACACCCTTAATTGGTAGTACTGCCAGTTCTTACTGCTTCGATACCAACATGTAAATCTAATTAAGAAGAATTCAGATTTAATTAATATAGATAGTACATCTCTCTTGTTTAGTGTTAATTTAATTTATAGGATTTTATAGTATTTTTAATGAAGGGGGATGTGAAATATAAGTGGAAAGAATAATTAAGAAAGTCTATTGTACATTTATTTAAGGAAAAATAAATAAATAAATATTACACTATCATGGTCTGGGGACAAACAACATCATTGACACATACAAACATTATTCTATTACAAACAAAATAATGTATTTCCAATCAAAACAGTTGTCGATAGATGGATTATTTTTCTTTAATAAATAAATATCCAAAACCTGATCAGCACAGATTAAGCAAGAAGCTGTCTCCCTCGAACACTTTCTTCCTGTAGGGTAGAAATGAAGTTAGGAATCTGAATTTCAGTGGTCCAATTTAACTGATGAAGGCAAGCACAGCGAGCTATAGTTTATCCTTTAGTTACTATCTGACAGGGAAATAACTCGTTTCTTATACTTGTTTTTTTTTTTTTACCTTGAAATTAAAAGTTAAGATATCTACTAATCACGTTTCAATTCTCGACTAGTTTTCTTGTTTTAAATATTTATCGCATTTTAGATTGTATTTGAATTGTTTTAAAATGTGCTTGCCTTGAAAAATCATTAGATTATTTCAAATTATTAAAAAAAATATTTTAATGTCTTTAAAAAAAAACACAGATAAAAAATAATATACATCACATATTTGAAAGTGTGGTTTTTAGATTCTTTTCAAATTCCCCATGAAAATTAATTAAATTTATATTTTCTTTAGTGTTTATCAATGATTTTTGATATACTAATATTAAAAATAAAAAGAATCTAGAACTTTCAAAAAATATCATTTATCATTATACAAAACATGGTAATTTATTAATTTATTATGCTAGTATTGAACTTATGATGGTCCTTGTAGTGATTACAGTACCTGTTGGAATATAATATATATAGTTTGAGCTAGAACTTAGATTGAAGAGAGATTAATTTGTTTTAAAAATACGAAAACTAATCAAAATGAAATAAATATCATGGTGTCGACTAAACTTCAAAATAAAAGGGGAGATAATTAGAAAATGGAAGAGCTTCGCAGCAGTGTAATAATGGGGGATACATATATCTGCATTAATCTTGACAAGAACCAAGAGCAACAGATGTGGGTAGCCATGTTGAAATTGCTGTCCCATAATTCCCCACTCACTACACATCCAACTAGCTACAACCATGGCGCTCTCTCTCTCTCTCTTAAATCTTACATCAAAGCATGCCCTACCCACCCATGTGCTTTCTTATTTTTCCTTCCCATCACCACAATCCCCCCACTTCTTCACCCTTCCCTTTGTAATTATTTCCTTCTTCCAATAACCTATTCATGCCTTTTTATTTCATCAATTGCTCCCTTTATTATCATTGATATGTAAATGTTGTCAATTGTGTGATATTTAGTTGCGTTTCGTTAGTGTTATAGCGCATAAAAGATTAAAAAAGTATATTTAGTTGAAGAAACATGGATAAAAATATAAGTTTTCAATATATATATATATATATATATATATAGTCTCCCTTCTATTTCAGTTCTCTTCATTTTTTATTTTTTATTTTTGATCCCAAAAGAGAGTAATGATACGATATCTTAGTAATTGATTCCTTTTTTCAAAATATTTAAATGGTGAAAATCAGGTTTCCAAGATTTGAGTTATTTGACCTTGTCGATGAAGTATAACCTTGACAATTCTGATCGTCAAAAAAATAGATTTGAAGAGGGGCCGAGTACTCCATATATATTATATAAAATATTGTGAATAATTAACAAAAAAAAATTGTAATGATTCCAAAAATCCAAGTATCCAATGATGATTCCCACAGCACATGTATATGAATTTAGGTATTCCACATTTATTTTAGTGTTGGCAGATGTAAGCAAGAAGAAATAATAATAATACAAATAGGTTCAGCACATGGGAAAGAGTAGTTTGGTTGGTGTTGGCTACCAGTTGTTAGGGTTTATATATACATATACATGTTAGGGCGCAACCCAGCCTGGACTTTTCTCTTAATTAGTGTTAAATATGCATCAAACATTTTATTTTTCAGAAAGGAACATGGGAGATAGAGGCGGGATTGGTGAGATGAAGAAGAATGGAAGGAGCATGCATTAACTATTCTTAGGGTTTTGCCAATAATGACTGAGTTAATTTCTTATTAAATTATAGGGTTAGCTTATGGCTAAAGTTATTTATAATGGGCAAAGGCCATAAAAGTTATTTATAATGGGCAAAGGCCATAAAAGCTCTAGCGGCAGCAATAAAACCGTACGTCTTCATGATTTTCTATTTATGTTCACATATGAATTATATATATATATTAGTTTTGAAATCCAATCTAGCGACTGGAATGAAAAGGGATTTTGAATTATTGGGTCAACTTTTTTATTAAAATATGTTTGTTTTTTTTATTTTTGTAGTATTGATTTAATTAGGTTTGGATTAAATTTGTTGATCAACCAAAATTATTATAAATTTTATTTTTTTATCAATATTTTTTTTGGCTGATTGAATTAGAAATATACTCCAACAACTAAGGTTTGAGTCCTGAATTTTCCTGATCGATCGACTTGACAAACCTAAAGTTTAACAACTATGCTCTTTTGTTTCCAATCGTCATAATTGAGTTGGACGCCGTTACCACACAATAATGAAGAACGAGTTATAACGGGCTAGCTGCAGCTGTCGGGAGCCTACATGAAAGCACCCACGCCCACAATGATATTATCTTTTTCACTTTTCCAGTGTTGTAAAGATTATTATTATTATTATTATTATTGGCCGAAGTTTATTCAATGATGAATTCAATTCAAATCAGTACCATGAATTCAGTTTGCAGGCCGATTTGAAACAAGATATTCGTTGGTCCAATTAATTAAATTATGCAGAGAGAGTGCACTTTTTACCTGTGGATTCCACGCTTGCTCTTTTGTTCCCTGCCTATAGTGAATGTTATTAAACTCGCCTGATGTAACGGTCATCCTCATGAGTTTGTTGGTCTAAAATTTGATTTTTGCAAGGTTTTATATTAAATTGGATCTTAATTTCTTATTCCTTGTTATCTTAATTATTTTTAAAAAAAATTAAAAAAATATTATTTTAAATTAATAAGCTTGGTTCACCTAACTCGTAACTTACATCGTAGACTGAATTATGAATTTGAATGAATTTTATAACTATAGCGTATGTTTGGTTAGCTGGTGGATATCGACACCCGACAATTGATGGTAACACTCGCAATTGTTGATAGCATTAATTTACGAAATGAAATCTAGCATTTTGGATACTTTCTTAAGACATGAAATCCATCCACTTATCCAAGCAAGGAATCTCTTTCTTGGGCATTCTAGGGCTTGGCCTAGCGGTGGAAGGGGCTTGTTTCCTTCCACTACACCTGGGTTCAAGCCCTGGCGTGCACGTCTGTCACCCCCGCGGTGTCTTACATGCCTATTGGGTTTGCAGGGTATTCAGTGGGCTGTGGGGATTAGTTGTGGTGAGCGTAAGCTGGCACAGATACCCCACGTAAATAAAAAAAAAAAAAAGAATCTCTTTCTTGGGTCACACTCTTTTGAATCGAGTGATGTAATCCCAAACAGCTTTCTTCAAAGGCTTTCGCATGGGTAGAGAGTACCATTGGACCCAAAGGGCATCGCCCTATTTCTTCAAATTGGTGACGCAGGCCTGTCAGATCCCACAATGATTGAAAATAAATAAAATTCAAGCCTCAATCCGCCGGTTACATCACTTGTTCTTGGAAGAGAGGACACTCCCTCCCACGCAAAAAATCAGAGAGACAACCAGCTCAGTCAGCCGCAAAACGGAGCAAGCGAGCGTCTTTTTGTCAAATTGACGAATGGGCTGGTTTTACGAGCAAGCTCTGCAAAAACCCTCATCAGGTTTCTAATCATGTCAACCCACGAAGCCCGGAGACCGTGCCATCACCTAAATTCGATGCCTGGCATTCACAGATGCCACTTTCCGGTCTGAGGATATCAATTCGGATTTCAACAAGGCTGATGATGAGAAGAGCTGCACTTGCGGGAACATTTTGTACTCTCACATGGCATCTACTCTATTAATGTCAAGACCAGCCATTTAATGATTCCCATCACTGCATTCACCATTTTCCAGGTAAAGAGAACACCGTGATTTGATCAGAGGTGGGGAGGACGTGAGCCGCTTTACGAAGACGAGGACACCGATTCAGTCAGGCAGATTCTCAATTTTTTTTTAACAAAAAAATATAGCGCAATTATCGGCAAGCAATCTTCAAAAGAAAAATCTCAAGTTGAACAAATAAAATACGTGGATAATTTGTTCAATTAAATACACGCTACTAGCACAACACTGGAGAAAACAAAAACTCTTTATAGCTGCTTTCCTTTAGTGTGATAATTTGCAAACAAAAACTCAAGATTCTCGCCTTTGATAACTTCGTAAATAACTTGTCAAGGATAAAGGACCACGCTTTCATTATGCGAGACTGAAACTCAGACCTCTACCTAAACTAAAGCCAAACAGTAGATTACAGGACATGACAGATAACTAAGAGGGTTTTATTGCTGACCGTTTGCATCCATCTCTCTGAGCGATCAAGTTCACTTCACGGCCAGGTTCCACGATTAGGATGGGGGCTATAAACACGTAAATGGCAAAGGGTATAATTAAATGAAGGCCTGAAAGAGAAACTTTCATTGCCTCAGCTTCAACAAAACATGTTTCAAGACCCATGAAAGAACATTCCAAAATTGAGATTCTATAGAGAATGGAAGGAGTGATCCTAAAGGTTAGAAGTGCCTCAATCCAATTCCTGCTTGATCTTACTCTTCATTTTTGCCTTAAACCTTGACTTCACCATTAGTATCTCTACTGTGTTTAGGAAGTTCCCGACTGCCATAAAGACCAAAAGGACACCACAGAAAATAACCTGCCAGAAACGGATTCTGTCACCAAATTGAATGCTGCAAATTTGTACGGATGTAGATTGCTGGATCTTAAAATGGGGTAAAGAAAGTTATAAAAGCATACCTGCCACTCGGAGGTGACCCCCTTGTATGCAGTCCTGAGCAGCTGTAGCCCAACATATGCCTCAAAACCCTATATCAAGTCCAGAAACACATACAATTATTCAGGTCAAAACTCAATTCCAGAAGCACTACAATATAATCCGGTTGAACTCGGGCCATCATGCTTACTTCAAAAATTCAAATGTCAAAATTTCTAGTAGTAGATCACACTAATTGCATTATCATTTGAAAAACCTAATGCTTCTTCAATTTCCTTCAAACATATGCACAGGCTTTGTTAAACGAGCACAAAGCCTGTCAACCCAAATGAGGCACTCATGATTAAACTAGAATTTCCTGTCTATTGTGAAACCTCAGAATTTGGTAGAAATGAAATTAATTCAACACCATTTACTCCATTCCAGGGATTGGAAAACTCTAAGCAACTGATATGAATTCCACAACCCGTTAGAACCATTAATTTCTGTATGATGGCAAATTGCACCACTAGAGTCGACCATTAAGCACATACAAAGCTGGTGCAGTTTGCTTCAGAATTGACCGTTGAGAACTTTATCCCAAAAACACCCTCCTCATCTGCTTCGCAAAGTTTTTTTTGTTTTCCTTCAACACCAATCTTGTCCCAAAGACAACTTCAGAGAATGGGAAGATGATCACAGCAAATTAATTTTGAGTTGGTTTGCTGGTGGCTGTCATGATTTTGTTAGGTTCAATTTCTTTTAGTTGCTTTCAATCTGAACACAGTTGGTTTACTCTTTAATGATAGAGGCACATCCTATATGTGGAAATCTGGATCTTCTCACAATCAAGTTGTTAGTGGTAGTTTGGATGTTAATTTCTCAACAAGAAAAAAAAAATCTATGCCTGAAAGATTCAGGCAAAATTGATTGAATGTTCACTCTTGGTTTACGCAAACACAAGAGTGGCTCTATAGCGGTGTATCATCTGCCATGTCTATCCAAAGAGAACCCTCTTTTACATGGATCTCTGCCCTGCTCCTTGGAAACAATTTGATCCTGCATCTATGGATACAAGCAGTTCATTGTCCCCTTCCTTTCTGCTCCGGCCTTGAATGCTACTAATAAAGTCTACAGCAATGGTCCCTTCAGAGAATGGCTAGCCCATAGAATAGTTGTTTAGAATTTATACCCTGCACTTTCATCTCTAGTCTATAGCTATCTATTGTTGTGGAGGATTGGCAGGTAGAAGATTAGTTGAGGTTCGGTTAAGTTCAAATAATAAAATAAAATTTAGATAGAAGTGGCAGGTATAAATGATGCAGGAGCAGCAACAAAGCAGAGTGTCAAGTTTGTTGGGTTTCTTTTAGCTGGGTTTTTTTCCTTTTCTATTCCGGTTATCTGTTATTTTATTAGGATTTATTTGAACAGCTCCGATTAAGTTATTTTTAAGGCTAGTATTTCTTTTTATAAGGGTTTGCATAACCATTTAAGGGCTACCATTGTTGTAAGGAATTATAACTATATGTACTTGAGATTTTATAAGAAAGAGTTATTTCTTTTCCAGGCCATGTAGACCGGTAGACCAGCCATAGCCATAGGTTGTGTTGGATCTCTTTCACTCACTTTAATCACATCAATAAATGAGAGAGATAAGACAGAAAATGATGGTTGGGAAGAGGGCAAGTTGGGTAAATGATGTATTTCGAGTAACTCAATTCAAATGAATACCACAATTTTAAAACAAATTTCAAATCCAAGAATTCAATTAGAGAATCAATTAATTCAATCCACTTAAAGCATTGAAATCAATTCTAGTTTCTAGTTTGGAATTGATTCCAAACAAGTGGTTCATTATGCTCCTTAGTCTACTTCATTCGAGTAGCATGTCTATGCATCAAACTCAATTTCACAGCAAAAGAACATGAATTTCTTAGCCCACCAAAATAATTTAGTGAAAACTACAGCCTTTGTCAACCAGGCTGGAATGAGTTCATGTTTGTAATGCAATATTCAATTGCTATCAGATTAATACTTTGCTTCATTTGTTCAAACCATACAAAGTATATACAAAATTAGGTCTAAGCTTATGATTAGTAGAAAGATGCACAGAGCAGGCCTGTTCCATTTGTATATGAGAGAACACCAGTTAAGAGGTAGCATAAATACCTGCAGAATGAAGAGTATAGGACACAACAGCCACAACTGCCCATCCACACCAGCTGTTTCTCCCCACACAACATCCATTCGCTTAGCCTAAAATAACAATTAAACAAAAAAGGATTCAAAATATGATGTGCTAATTAATATGCATCTGAAGTAGAGACAATTCCTACCCTGCAAAACAGACCAGTAGACAAGCTTCACCAAACCACAAGCCTCACAAGAATTAAGATGGAAACAGACCACACCAAAAGTAAAGCATAAAGTGATGATTTGCGGGGCATACAAGTGATTTCAAGATGATACCTTTCCCAAAGCAATACGGGTATAGAGTCTCTGGCGTTGATATCTATTTTGCAAAAGCATTGCAACTCCTTGCATCATAGCCCATTGCAAGAACAGTTGTACCCCTCTCTGAGCAAGATTCAAGGAATTGTTAACAAATACAAACGGACAACGCATTTAGAATCTAATGGAAAAATAGTAACCTGCTTCTGAGCACAATTTGGTTGACCTTTAATCTCCCATGTGAGACTAACAACGGCCATAATCATAGCACAATAGTGATGGTTGATCCACCTGCAAAAACATATTATCTACTTTGTTGAGATATTCTTGTGCCAATCCAGGGGACATCAATAACTAAGGAAACTGGCATTTCCATGCATGATGATGAACATCATACTTTTGTGAATGCTCTAAGAGCAGAACAAGCCTTATGTGAGAGCAAGACTATTAAAGTGCTTGTGACTCTAAGTTGTAAACCCACTTGAGATTCTCCTGCCTAGACCACACCTAGGGAATGGTTTTTAAACTAAGCTGTGCTCCATGGTTTTCAAACTAAGCTGCATTCCATGGTTAAGAAACCTACCAAACAAGAAAATTCTAAGGTTTCCAACTTTTTTTTTTCCACGTTCCATATGATTTCATCATGTTCCAAACATATTTCTAAGAGGGTGATGAAAGGAGAGTCTATAAATGATTAGTTTCTAGAGCTGAACACAAAACTGAGCTATTGTGCCAGGTAAAAATACCATTTTAAGTTGTTAGAAGTTCAGCCTATTTCTTAAGGTAAAAGGCCTTTTAAACCCTTTTTAGGCTAACAATGAGCCTAGAAGGACAGCTTCATATGACAACAGTCTTTCTGCTAGGAAGAGTGGTGGTTTTATGCAACAGTCATATACCACCATCAATCCATCCTTCTTCACAAGCTTTTGTCTGCAACTTGTCAATAACTCAGTGGATAGAATCATAGGGTGCACTCAGACTAAAACATCAATTCTGCTGTAATAGTGCTGAGTGCACCCTATGATTCTATCCACTGAGTTATTGACAAGTTGCAGACAAAAGGAGAACAATAACCTCATGGCTGGAAGAATGTGGCAGATCGCCCAACAAAGCAGGCTTAGGATTCATGTTGTGAGAAAATAGGTAGAGTTATTAGCTACATCTAATGAATGTAGCTGTTTCTTTTACAATCACGGAATTTGTGAAACTCAAAAATGTGGAAAGCATGAATGAAAGATTGTTGATAATGACAAATGGTGAACCTAGCAATTACTAGAAGTTAAGATTGTGGAACTAATACCACCTTAGGGCTATAAATACATACACAGGAAAAACATGAAAGTATACACAGGAAATACATACTAGAAAGCAATAGTTAGTGGTTGCAAACAAGAAGTCTGCTTGATCAAGTTGTCTGTCTTCAAACTAAAGAAAGGATTTAATCTCTGTTAACCCCCCCATCCCCCTCTGTTTTTTGCACATTTGATTGACTCCAGTACAGTAAACTTGGAAGTCTTCCTAGTCAAGGTCCAACTAAAACTTCAAGGAAACAACTATTCAAATGGCACAATGCAATGAATGAATCAGCTGCTACAATATATTTTGAGCCGATCCAGAATGCTAAAAAAGAATTCACCCACTAAATTCTAACTGCTTTAGACGTATCGACTTATTAGCATTTACCATGCAGAACACTATAAAGAGCACACAAAGCTCAGACAACATATTAAAGCACAGAAAAGCCAGAATTGCAATTACCATGACCGAATATCGCTTCCATTGGCTCTCAATATATTCTCTCTCAAAGTCAATCCAGTGTAGAGAAACAATAGCCACGCCTATCAAAGCACAAGCCAAAAATGTAAAAACCTGATCTTGCACGAAATAAGAAAATATCAACAAAATTTCTCAATTCGTAAAAAATCCAACGAATTACCTGATACAATTGAACTGGAAACGTAGGCAAGCACCCATTCCAGACCCAAGACCTCAAACAAAGCAAAACCGATGGGAAAAACAGAAACAAAAGTGCAGTCCTATCCTGCTCCCGGAGAAACACAACACTGTAAGTTTTCAATAAAATTTTAAAAGAGATAGAATTAAAACAAAATAAAGCATACCCTGTAACTGTTATACTCCTCTTTAACCTTGAACTGCACATCTTTACGAGAAGCACGCACATTAATCGGTCCCAAAAACATTTTTAGAAAACGCCCTGCACGCAAATATCAACAACATACCTCATTAAACTCCAGATAATTTATTTGGTTTGTCCATTAATCAATTAAGAATAGTCCAACAATAATAATAGTAGTAAAAGAATTACATCTTGAGGAAAAAAAAGACCTTGAGGCTTTGAAGGAAGAAAAGAAGAAGCTTCTCCATCAGCTATAATACATCTTGCTTTCTGTAAATCTTCTTCAAGCTAAACAAAACAACACAAAATTAATCAATCAGAAGAGCAAAAGAGATCCAATCTACACAACAACAGAGCAAATATTCAATCTAATTAACTACCTTGGCAGCTAATTTAGGATCGATGTGATTGTTGCGGTGAAGGAGAGAACTGCAACGCCGAATAGAAGACTCAAGAGAGAGAGCTTTTTGGCGAACAGATAGTTCGTCGTGTGTAGATTTAGCAATTAAAGAAGCAGCGGTTTCTTGCAACTCCTTCGCTTGTTCCACCACTCGACCTACCTCTTCCTCCACCGTGTCCTCCGCCGCAGTTGCCATTAATCGGTGTGGCTTTCTGCTTCTTCTACTTTAATTTTTCCTGGTTTGCGTGATTTTGGCTCTTTTTTCTCTCTCTTGTATGATAAAGTCACGTGACCAGTGAAGATATCCTCGTCTTTTTGGAAACGGAAATAATAATAATAATAATAATCCTCTGCATGCATAATTTTATTTATCAGGTTATACCTGGTCAATACAGAATATTGAGAATTTAAATTTAATTTAGATGGAGATTTTATTTAAATTAAATGATATATTAATTTTATAAAACTCCGTCCATCTTAATAGTTTTAATGATTCATTTAATTTGACTAAACCCGTTTTAATCAAGTCATTAACTTGGGTTGATATAGTGATTGGTTAATTAATTTAATGACTCAAAGAAATTATTTTATGGTCTGAGCAAACTACTTTTCTTTCAAAAAATTAATGAAGAAAAAATTCAAAAAAAAAAAAAAAAAACGTAGAGTTCATGCCAAATGCTAGTTGATCTACAACCAAAACGTCATAACAAATGCTAGCCCTCCCTGGTTGTTGGACTTGGTGGCTAAAGGGCTTAGGTTAGGCTTCAAAACTGCCAGCATTCCTTTTGACTTGCGCCGTTGCACTCATTAATTTATTGGCAATAATGAAAAAAATTGGTCAGAAAATCTAGTGGGGATGGTTTATTTTAATCAAATATCAGGCCATGAATTGAAGTCAGATTCTCCTGTCTTCTGCTTTGGAGGTACCTTGGCCATTGGGAGGTTGATTTTAGACTTTACTATATCATTTTTATAGTAATTCATTCATGGAAACTAAATCAAATTTGATAGAGATCATTAGTAATAGATATAATTCTCCTCTTCCCAAGGCAATCACTACAAGCATGCTAGTTCTAAAAAGGGCTATGGAAAAAACAAAAAAATCAAAGATTTTGTATAGTATTTTTGATCAAAAATTGCTTTTAGTGATTAAAATCTATATATTCTTGAAAGATATGAACTCCCTTTTCTTCCTCAATGCTTAATATGATAAGGTTTGTGGTAATCCTTGTTGGTTTCTATCAATCGGACCGATAAATGACATGATTTAAATATAATAAAATAAAATAAAAATATAAGTAACAAATGTGAATTTTTTTTATTTAGATATAGTGTAAGAAGGGATTTCTCTCTTTAAAATTACTTTCATGCTCCAGTAGTAGAGAATGTTTAAAGTGCTTGACTTGGTTGAGATTGTGAAAATTGGTATGGTTTTATTAATCCCTCATAATTCAAAATTTAACTCAAATTAAATTAGAATAGACTTTAACTCAATAAATCACAATCAATCCAGCTAGGTTTTTTTTTGTAATTCGATTGGTGAAATCCAAAAGGAATCAAATTAACATGAATATTTTATTAAAAATTAAATCACAATAAAATAATTTGAATAAAAATAATTGACGAGTAACTTTGGTTAATTAATTTTTAGCCCCTAAAAATAGATTTACAAATTTTCTATGTAATAATTGATCAATTAACTAAAGGTGACGTTTTAAGAAATAAGTATATGATAAGAGAAAAATAAAATTAGGATAAGGATCAAAATAGCTGCAGGATAAGAGATATTTTGGAGACACCCACTAATATGCATATTTGTGCTGTCCACAGTAGAATTTTGACTTGAAATATCTAGGCTTTTCAATTAAGATAAAGATTAAATTGCCTTAATGAGAAGGCATAACAAGTAGCAGAATTTAATGTGATCTTGCAAAAAAAATAAATGACCAAGTCCTGCCAAACACTCATCGTGCGATGCAGCTGAGTAATTGAGGGTTTTGTACTCATATTTCTTTTCTACAAAAATCACTCTAAATTCCACAGAAAATTCAAATAAAAAAATAAAGAAACAATGCATCCCCTTTATTAAAATGTGTTATAGAAGCCAAGGGAAATTTCCTTGCCAATTTCAAAGAATAAAATAATTTATTTAAAAACCGATGGGATAAATATTTAGTTTTGATATATGAACATTGACCAAAAAATATTACTATAGTTTATAAGAAGATGAAAAAAGAATAACACATCTACCTTTTCAAATAATATACTATATATTATAGTTAAAAAAAAGATGGTGAAAGAATAAGACATCTACTTTTTCAAATGATATACTCGATCCAAAAATACTATATATTATAGTTTAAAAAAGGAATGAGACATGCTAGCGTGGAGAATCAAATAATATATTTTAGAGCATGATAGCAGTGAATACCTGTGAAGGAGAATTTACTAAGGTTTTTGGGAATGCAGTTGCAAACACATTCCTTTAAATTTTAATTTTTCTTTTTTGTTAAAAAATTATTTTTTATATTTTTAAATTATTTTAATGTGCTAATTTTAAAAATAATTTTTCTAAAATAAAAAATAATTTTAATATATTTCTAAATAAAAAATATATTTTAAACTAATATCACAATTTCAGATAAGTTTTAAAACGTAAAAAATTTTATGAATGGTAATAATAAATAATTAATCTTTAGTGGCTCCACAAAACTGTCACCTACCTAGAAGTCTTTCATATGTCAAGCCCGAACCTTGATTCTTTCAAACCTTTTGGTCTTCTTCTATCTAATATATATAATTTTTTTTTGCGTATGATAAAAATATATTACTTAAATTACATGTAACTCCTTTAAGTATGACTTAGATTCCAGTTAGGTCCCTTATTTTTGCCAAAAGTCTTCAATTGAACCGTTAATTTTTAGTAATCAATTCCATATAAATTCATATATAAGACTCAAAGGTGTGCCATCACAGAGAACAGAGAAATGCATGTTTGGCAATATAGTGTTTGAGAAACCATTACTCTTCCATGGAAAATCCATTTCAATTCTAAAATGTATAATTTAATTGATTATGTTTTAAATTTGTTCTTGTTTTATAAACGTTAAATCCATTAAAGATTTACATAGTTTTAGGATCCGTAAAATTAATCAATGAACACACAAATTAATTCGAACACCCATATTAATTTAAAAAAAATATTTTTATTAAATTATATAGATAGATTGGGTTTGCATTTATTTCCTTGTTCGTTATTAATATTTAAATTTTAGATATAGATATGATGAATAAAATTTTCATAAATTTTTTTATTCCACATAAATATTTTACCTTTGATAATAGAAATAAGAGGCATGGACTTAGTTTTGGCATGAAAAAACTTGCATGACATCCCTTAAAAAAAACAGAAAAAAATTGTTCTTCCCTTCATGTATTTTAAGAATTAAATTAAGCTAATTAATCTCAAATCACACCTTTAATCCAATACATGAAAGAGATTGAAAGCGAATTAAAGATGCTGATTTCTTTTCTCCCGTCTCTACGATTCAAACTTTAACAAGTAGACCCATAATCAAAAGTTTACGTTAACATATATTTTGTATTGTTTGATATGAAGAAAAAATTTATAAAAAAATATTTTTAACTAAAGTTGATTTGATTTTTATATATGTTTGGTTGAAATTAATATCGAACAAAAAATAATTTAATGTTTTTGGATAAAATACTACTTTTTAAATCGAAGGTATAAAATAATTAAAAAATTTATATATATTAATATTAATGGTTTTTAATTTAAATATTATAGATTTAATTACTACTATTACATCAAAAAAATAAATAATACTTATATCAAATATTTTTTATTGTTTCATTAATTATTGATAATTTCATCATTTACAAAATCCATCCAACAAATATTACAGTTTTTTGGGTTTCTTAGGTCATATTTGTTTCTTGAAAAATAGTTTCTGGGAAACTAGTTTCCAAATTTTTTTATGTTTGTTTGCCAACGAAAAATAATTTCTGATCAATAGAAAACACCTTTCAGCCAGCGAAAAACACTTTTTGATCAACGGTAAATACTTTCTGGTCAACAAAAAATATTTTTCAGTTAAAGAAAAATTTGGTTTAGTTTTCAGGAAAGTGTTTTTCTTTTTAGCTGTATTTGTTTTCTGAAAAGTGGTTTCCAGAAAAACGCTTTCCAAACTTTCTTGTGTTTGTTTTTCAGAAAGTGGTTTCTGGAAAATCACTTTCCAAACTTTCTTGTGTTTATTTGTTGTTAGAAAAGTTGGTAAATAAAAAACACTTTTCAGTTAAAGAAAAATTTGGCTTGATTTTCAGGAAAGTATTTTTCTAAAAAATTTGAGAGGAAAACACTTTCCGGAAGCTGTGAAAAATTTAGAAATATCATTATTTGTTGATTATATCAAATTTGATCCTAAACCTTTTGATTGCTATATATATTTTGTTTTGAATATTTACTTTTCAATTTCATTTCTTAAAATTTAATTTTTATATTAACTTTGGTTCTCATTTTTATAATTGTTGTTTACCTTTTTTTATTATTATTTTATTAAAAATTTTTATCTATCAAATTTGGTTCTCATTCTTTTGATTGTTATTTATTTTATTTGAAATAGTTTATGAAATGTTAATTATTATTATTTTATTTTTTTATTTTTTTAGATTTGATCTTTATTATTTTGATTATTATTTATTTTATTTGAGATAATTTATGAATTTTTTTTTCAATTTCATTATTATTCAATTTTTTAATTTGTAAGATTTATTCCTTGTTATTTTAATAAACTTGAAAAAAATAAAATATTAATAAATTATTTTTCAGTTTATTTTTCATAACATAACCAAATTTTGAAAAGTGTTTTGCAGTTCATTTTCTATAACACTACCAAATATCAGAAAATAATTTACTTTTCAGGAATTTATTTTAACTAGATTTCACTTTCCAGAAATTCACTTTTCCCGTAATTCACTTTTCAAAAAAAAATAACTTTCCTGCAAATAAACGCACAACAATATCATGTAAAATATCATTAGGAACAAAAGTAGGATTGCCATCAAATTTTAAAAATGTTACGTCATCAAACAATCTTCTTCTAATTTTTGAATAAAACACAATTAAAAATAAAAATAAAATTTTTTTAACTAAGTCAAACTCAGTTTAATATATTTAACTTTGAACCAGACTCAGTCCAATCGGATAAATGATGGAACAATAGAGAGTGACTCCATTATTCATATGAACAGTAAAATTGTTTTATGCAAACCTATAATTTTAACAAAATTTGATGGTCTCATGTGAATAGTAAAATATAGTTTAACATAACTAAATATTTAACATATGCAGTTTATTTTAAAAATAAAAACTACCACGTAAACAAATGGACATTAGAGTTGATCCATCAAATTATATTAAGCCTTGTATTTATGTTAATTTCACATGATAAATACAAAATCAATCTAATTTATAATGGTTAATTTAGTTTGGTGATTAAAGAGGTTAGTTGTATCTCTTGCAAAAAAAACAAATTGTTTCTTTGAAGTTTAAATACACCAAGCTAGATTTAGTCTCAATTATATATATATATATATATATAGTATTGTAGTGTAAAGTACTTTTCTAATTGAAAATATATTGAAATAATTTTTTTATATATTTTTTATTTTCAATATTGATACATTAAAAATACCTAAAAACACAAAAAAAACATTAATTTAATATTTTTTATTAAAAAAACATTAAAAAAAAAAGGTTGCAACGCAAAAACACTCACTCTCTTGGTCACTTAATCACTCTTTGTTTTTAAAGTATAAAAACATTTCTAAAAATTTAATTTTTTTATATTTTTAAGTTATTTTGATGTATTAATATCAAAAATAAATTTAAAAAAAAAATAAAAAAATATATTATTTTAATATACTTTTAAACTGAAACTATTCTAAATATTATCGAACAGGTCACTAAGTTGTTGGAAAACCACATACATTACCATTTGCTTATTTAGTTGTTTGTTTGATGTGTTTCTTCTAGTTTTTAAGGCCGGGTGGAAAGAACTTTAGCATGCTTCCTCACTCGTGCCTGCATTATGTGTATTTGTGAATTTTAGTATTTTAGATCTATAATAACTTTGTTTGTTTTTGTATTTTAAAAATATTTTTAAAATAAATTTATTTTTTTATTTGTTTTAAATTAATATTTTTTGATGTTTTTAGATCATTTTGATATGTTGATTTTAAAATAATTTTTTAAAAATAAAAAATATTATTTTGATGTTTTTCTTAGTGAAAAACACTTTAAAAAGCAATCGTGACCATACTCTTAAACACAATTAGATTAACTTGATGGTTTGTGTTTCATCATAGGTCGGGTTAACTTCTTTATAGTATAAAAAATATATTATAGTGTTGTTATTGTATTTTAAATCAAAGAAAAAAAAGTATTGGTAAAACTAAGTAAGGTTGGCATAACCTGTGAGTAATATCATGCGAACATGATAATCTAGTAGAAGGAAAAACATATAAAAAAAAGTTTAATATTAAAAATAATCAAATTTTAAAGGATAAAATAGAAAAAAACTTCTAAAAAAAACCTAAGTCAACTAAATACACATCTCACCTAAATCTTAAGATAGAGATAACCTGATTGGAAAAAAATTGCAAAACATACTGAAGTTCATATTTTAAAATGAACTTTAAAGGATGTAATTGGAAAAAAAAATTATGTCAACTCAAGTTAGTTTTTCAAACTCATAACTTTAGGTAGTGATTAAATTGGAAACACCACATCTGAAATTTAAAAAACCAGCTCAACCCGATGGGTTAACTCATTTTCTAGGTGATTGTTGGTTTCGATCGACCCGAGTTTCAAAAGAAATTAGAGAAAAATTAATCCAGTGTAATATGCTAAAAAACCTGGATTGACCAATGTTTCCGTTAACCTAATGTAAATCCAGTCAAAATTTATTTACTATTTTTTTTTTAAAAAAATATCATTTTGACTTCTTTGTAGCCTGGTAATTGTCTAGCTAACTTGGGTTAAACTAAGCTAATTCACTAGATTTGTGGCTTGATAATTGTCCCCAATTAACCATTGGATAAGGACTAGAAACAATGGGAAAAACCAAGAAGATTAAATTTCAATAAATAAAATATCAAATGATAAAAAAAAATAAAAACAAATAGCAATTAAGAGAATAAGAACTTTATTTGAAAAGAAAAATTGAGAGGACAAACTAAAATTTTAAATTGAAAAAAAATCAATTAGCAAATGAATCAAAAAATAAAAATAAAAATCAAGGAAATGAGGATCATATTTTTAAAAAATAAAAAAATCAAGATTATGAATCTAAGGATGAAATTAAAAACAAATTAAAAATTGATAAGAAAGCTAAGAATCAAAAATAGAATTCAAAATATTGAGGGTCAAGCGAAGAAATAAAAAATAAAAACTAATTTTCAACGAACTCAATAACAATAGATAAAATTTTTTAAAATAACTAATGTTGACCCAGTCTAATCTTCAAAATTTATGACACGGATCACAAAGTAAAAGTTGAAAAAAAAAGATATAATATTATTAATAAACTTAAAAAAAATTAAAAAAATATAGATTTGAAAAGAAATAAAACCAAATTTAACATAGAAAGAAAATAAAACCAAATCATAAGGAATGAAATTAAAAAATAATTTCAATTAAAAAGAGATAAAAACAATTAAAAATAATAAAAATAAAAATAAAAATTATATTTGATATAAAAATAAAAGGTCAATAGATGAAATCTAAAAGAAAAAAACCTAGATGCTGGGTATAAAGATGCTGAATCCTAGCACCACCGATTACAACATCATAGAGAGGAACTTCCACGACACTGTGACAGGCGAGGGCTGGAAAATCAAAACCAATCAGGAATGGTTGTGCACCAACATTTTCCACACACGACTAGAATATGGAGACAGATCACTGAATGTGATCATTGATAATGGCAATGGCATGAATGTGATCTCTGAGACAGCAGTAGAAAGATTGCATCTGAAGATCAAAACACACCCCTCTCCTTATCAAATCAGCTCGGTCAATGAACATAACTCAGTTTCAGTGAAACATCGATGTCTAGTGCAGTTTTCATTGGGACAAGAGTATGTAGATGAATCATGGTGCAATATCATCCCGATGATTGCTGCCACATGTTATTGGAACGACCATGACTGTACAACCGTAGAGTCTCCTATAATGGCTATACAAATACCTACTCCTTTTATTTTAAAGGCAAGAAGTTGGTCTTAGTTCCATTACTGATTGCAGAATTTAACACTACCAACAAAAAGGTACCAGTACTAAACATGCATCAATTTTCTCAAACTGTAAGTAAAGAGCAAATTTGTTGTTTGTGGTGAGACGGGAGGTAAAACAAGATGATGGTGTCGTACCCAAAGAATTGGCAGTAATACTTGACAGATTCTAGGACATTATGCCCTCTGAAATGCCAAACAAACTGCCACCAATATGGGATGTACAACATGCAATTCATCTAATCCCCAGTTCCTATTTACCCAACCCACCTCATTACAGAATGAGCCCTACAGAGCATGAGGAGTTGAATCAACAAATCTAATGGGTACTAGACAAGGGATTTATCCATGAAAGCCTTAGCCCCTGCGCTGTTCCAGTACTACTTACACAAAAAAAGGATGGGAGCTAGAAGATGTGTGTAGACAGTCGGGTAATTAATAAAATAATAGTAAAATATTGACTCTCAATTCCATGGCTTGACAACATGCTAGACTTACTACATGACGCCTCTATTTTTACAAAGCTTGATCTTCGTAGTGGCTATCATCAAATTCGTATTCGTCCTGGTGATGAATGGAAGACAGCCTTCAAAACCAAAGAGGGTTATTCGAATGGCTAGTCATGCTTTTCAGGTTAACCAACGCACCGAGTACTTTCATGCGTGTTATGACGCAAATCCTCAAACCCTTGCTTGGTAAATGTGTTATGGTGTATTTTAACGATATCTTAATATTCAGTAGTTGTTTACAGGATCATCTAACTCATATAGAGCAAGTATTAACAACATTGTAGGCAAAGCAACTTTATATTAATCATGCCAAATGTTCACTCCTGAAGAACAAAGTCTATTTTTTAGGCTTTATCACTTCTAATAAAGGAGTAGAAGTTGATCCCGCTAAGGTGCAAGCTATTCAAAATTGGCCAATACCTCGAACCTTTTTTGATGTTCGTAGCTTCCACAGCCTAGCTATTTATCGGCCGTTCATTCGTAATTTCAGCACTATAATAGCCCCAATAATTGAGTGCTTAAAGAGCAGCAACTTCACTTGGACAACAGCAGCTAACAGAGCTTTTGATGAGATTAAGGATAAATTAGGACATGCACCAGTTCTGAAACTACCGGATTTTTCCAAAGTCTTTAAGATGGCTTGTGATGCTTCATATATAGGAATCGGGAGAGTTCTAAGTCAGGAAGGTCATCCTATTGCCTTCTATAGCCAAAAGCTTAAAGACACCCGTCAGAGATATTGAGCATACGATATGGAATTTTATGCGTTGATTCAAACTATTAAATATTGGTGTTCATACTTGATTCACAGAGAGTTTATTCTTTATACTGATCTTGACTCTTTAAAACACCTTGGCTCCTAGAACAAACTCAACTCAAGACATTCTCGGTGGATGAATTATTTACAACAGTTTGATTTCGTTATTAAGCACAAAGCAAGAATAGAGAATAAGGTGGCAGATGCATTAAGTCGACGACCTCACTTGCTGCACATGTTCTCAACTCATACTACTAGTCTCGAAGACATCTAGATGCAATACATGGATGATGATGATTTTGGCACAATATGGAGCAACTTAAAATCCAAAATCACTATAACAGAAGGTAATTATTCCTTGAGGGACGAGTACTTATATTTTGGTACTAGACTATACATTCCCAGAGGTTCTCTCCATGAGCTCATCATCACAGAACTTCATAGTGGTGGCTTAGTTGGACATTTTGGTTATGACAAAACCTTTGCCTTGGCTGCTGATCGATTCTACTAGTCGATTCTACTAGCCCCGACTGCGTAAGGATGCACACAAAGTAGTTGATCGGTGCAAAATTTGTCAACTAAACAAAAGGACAAAGAACCAAACGGGACTCTACACCCCCCTGCCAACAACAAACCAGCCATGGCAGCACATTAGCATGGATTTTTTCCTAGGATTACCCACGACTGTTTGGCAACATGACTAAGTTATGGTAGTAGTGAATCAATTCTCAAAAATAGCTTATTTTATCCCTTGCAACAAGACCTTTGATGCTTACAAAGTGGCAGTCTTATTCCTACAAGAAGTAATCCGGTTACTTAGTGTACCACTCTCTATTGCATTCGACAAAGCCATTAAATTTGTTAGCTGCTTTTGGAAGACCATATGGACAAAAATGGGAACAAAGTTAATGTTTTCCAGTGCATTCCACCACCAAACCGACGGTTAGACTGAAGACCTCAACAGAAGCTTAGGAAACTTACTGCACTGCCTCATTGCTGACCATACAACCAGCTGGGATCTCATACTTCCCCATGCAGAATTTGCTATCAATAATTATATGAATAGATCTACAGGTTGCACACCTTTTGAAGCAGTATATGGCAGACGACCCTATAATCCTATGGATCTCACTCCATTACCGTTGCCTCCTAGACCAAGTGAAGCTAGCCTTGATTTTTCTGAACACATGAAAGATGTTCATGCAGAGATTAAAAGATGATTATCCCACAGTACTGACTCATATACAACTGCTACCAATAGTAAACGCAAAGGCAGATAATTTAATAGTGGTGACATTGCGTAGGTTCACCTAAAACCAGAACGCTTTCCTCTCGCAAGTTTCACCAAGCTACACGCACGACATGCAGGACCTTTTCACATCACTAAAAAGTTGGGTAACAATACCTATATCATCGAGTTACCTTTAGAATTTAGTATTAGCCCAATTTTTAATATTGAGGATATCACTGCGTTTAAAGGCGACATAAATGATCAGGATCACAGGTCACAGGCAGAGGACATGCCAGCATGCCTTCCCAGAGTCCCCATAACCAGTGCACCACAAGAGGACATTGCCTCCATAAGTGATCATCAATTTGTCTCTACACGTCGCGAAGGTTATTATAAATTCTTAGTTCAATGGTGACATCAATCCCTTTCAGACTCAGCCTGGATCAAAGGCACGGAGATTTAGCGACTATACCTAGAATTATTTGCTGCACGTGTTCATCATAACTTGCTGGAGTCAAGTTCTTCAGGGGAGTTGGCAATTGATGCAAATCAGGAGGCTTGAGAAGAGACCCTGTAATGCATGAATCCTACTGGGAAACGGAAACATGGGGAAATCAAAGAATCTTAACAGAACCCGATAAGAACTCATTAACTATAGTTATTATTTTTCTAAAATAGCTGTTAGTTCCTAGTTAAATTAGTATTGTGTTTCACTTACATATTAGACTTCATCCTTAGCTGTAGGGTATTTAAAGGGGGAAACAGAACAAGAGAAGATCAATTATTATGTATTCTTTATAATTGTATTCTTGAAATACAAATTGAAAAGATTCCTCTGCAAAGCGATTCTGTATCAGCTTACTTAAGAAACAGTGAGTGAGTGAGAGACTGTAACCGGTAGGCATATACATCAAGGATGGCTATGGCTTACATTTGGCCAATATTTCACCTTGTTCAGTCATCATCATGGATTGCAGTTGATAAAAAATGACTATGAGTGGTCTGGATTTATGACTTAGAAGAATGTTCTTGTGAGCTTGCAAAATGATGTAAGAACTCAAAAAGATGCGAAGAAACACCAGGGGGGGGGGTGTTGGGTTGTAAATTTGTCTTCGCTGACATGTAGGAAAAGCCTATCCATTTTCTCATCCACGAGGATACATATCCTTGACAAATAATCTGATTCAACATGATGACTACCAAAAAAGAAAGGACAAGATAGAAAGGAAATGAAACGGGGTTTCTGGAAGAGTAAGAAATTACACTACTACGGCTACTCCTTTTGTTTTTGCTTCTTTTCACCAGTCCAGTAAGTTTTGACAGCAACAAGAATTTTCTCTGGATTAAAAGGTCCACTTTCATGGTCCATAATTTGGCTCTTCCACCTCATGCCATTTGTTATAGTCTGAATCTTCACAAGAACCTCTACTGTATCCCTGAATATCACTGTCCCTTCTGGCCTCAGAATTCTATCCATCTCCAGCAGAATGTGGGTTATGTCACACCTTGAATACAAAAAAATGAAGACATATTCAATCACGAGATTGTGACTTACAAGATCATGGCATCAAAAATAGCTTTTTTCAGAATTCAAGTGTTACCTGTCCTGATATATACTGAACACCCCACCGGCATGGATGAGATCATATGTTCTTGGATATGTTGAGAATGCCTCACACCAATCTTGATATGTTCCAATGAAACCTCGTTCATAGATCACACCAAGTGTGTCTGGATTTGAATTGGCAGGAACCACATTCATAACCCACACTGGATATTTTGCCAAGGCTGCAGCAAATCCTCCAAGCTGTGCATTCATGTCCATTATGTTCCTGTATCTGCCTTTGGTGAGAGGACTAATGATATGCTTATATTTTGTCACTCTATCGTTCCACAGATTATTGTCCTCCTTGAATTTCTCAGCAGTGATTCCTGGTATTGAACCACTGCGAATTCTTGGAGGGATTGAGAATGCACGTGCAGGCCATTTCTCCACAGCACCACCAGCTACTTCATCCGAGCTGCTTACTTCCGGTAATGGAGTTATGCAAACTTCCATTTCTTTGTACCTTTTTTGGTAGAGGTGTCAAATCAAAGGTGTTAGCATATCAAATTAGTATACGGAATACTGTGAATTAAGATGTATATATTTAAAGAATACCAGCCAGCATCTGGATTGTCTGATTTGCATATATGTGGTGTTTTATAGGTCTTCCTGCTTGCAATACAATCAATGTGGTTCAGGGGCTTTTGCCAGACTGAAAGATCATCCTTTTCAACCACTTTCTTCCAGCACAGGCGCTTGGCTACATCCTCAATAGCATCCTGCTCTTGCTTCAGGTCTTCTTGGGTTCTTTCCCAACCTCTCCAGTGTTTCTTCCAACGAATAGGAGGACCCGATAGAATCCAGTAGCCACCAGGCCTTAAAACTCTATCCACTTCAATTAGATACATACCATCTGTAAAATGAAAGAAAAGCACATACTTGGATCAATAGAAGTTTGGTTGAACCACATTGATAAATGAAAATTTTGTAGTCATGATTGAGCTCCATTTTTATCAAACTATCTTGGGGGGCAGAAATCCATGCTTTATGTGTCACCCAACACAAGTGCAAGGTAGAATCGAGGGCATACCATATTTATGCCACGGTATCAAGCAACGGGAACAATGAGCCATGTCAAACGCCCTTGCTGGGTAAGGAAGCCTTTGTGAAGCCATGATACCAATCATACCAGGAACTCCCCTCTCCAACGCAAACCAGACCTGTGCTTCATGTGTATCCCTTGGTGCAAAAGACATTGATATAATGTCCCTCTTCAACAGGTATGCACCCCAACTCGCAACCTTAACATCCACAAAAAAGACAAGAACAATACACGTTAAGACCTAGAATGCTGTTAATTCTCACAGAACAAATGTACCTTAAGATATTTGGATAGGACTTGAAAACAGAAGTTGAATAGAAAACTTGATATTTTGGCAATTAACTTACACCGCAGCCTGTGTCAATTGCAGTTCTGATGCTTCCATCAGTAAGAGGAATGAGCTCATTGATGTCATCAATATAAGCATCAGCTCCACGTGGGAACATGGTGCCTCCACCAGGGAATCTAAATCGGTCGCCCTCAACTTGAATCCAATTCTGCACAGCCTTTTCAATACTAAGTTCTTTGTGGGGAATATTATCATACCAGGCATAATCGCGGCTTTGAGGCCATTTAAAAGGGGTCTTGTATTTAGGCGGGGCAGGTATCAAGCAAAGGAGTAATTCATCCTTTGTTGGGCAATGCCTCTCTCTATATTTCAACATGTTCCTATCAAATTTCCTTCCCCTTTGAGTATCTTGGCAAGGAGTGTACTCACTAAAGGACATGTCGCACTGTGGAAACTCATTAACTGAAGTAGTATTGTTGATCTGACTCTGATGATGGCTATCAAAATCCAAGGCAACCGATGATGAAGATGTTGATGGATTAGAACTAACCGCAGCACGATTTGAAACATCACAGTCTGCTTTAGTGATGGACTGAGTCAGATTTGTGAGTGGGGCAGAATGCTGCCAAGCTCCCAAAACATAAAACAAAACGCAAAGGCCACTGACCCCAACAATCCAAGTTAGGCGCCTTCTCTTCGCTTCTAGCTGATGGTGGTGCTTTGGTGATCCATTAGCCATTTTTATTTATAATCAACAAACAACCTGCAAATATCTCAGACACAAAAGAAATGGGCAGAAATAGATTTAGAGTGATGGGATTGTTGAAAAGGCATAAACATCACTTCATAAAGCTGTCAACCTCATCACAATATCAACATTAGACCCCAAAAAGCTCTACTTCCACACATGGACTCATCATTTCAATATTTATTTTGTGAAAAGGAAAAGACAGGCTGCCAATCTGACAGAAAATGGTGTCCATAATGGAACCAGGTAGCAGCCTTTTCATGAACTTATAGTAATCTGCAGAACCACTGACGAACTTGGAAAATTCTTCAAGACATGATAAAAAAAAATTAAGGGCAACTGTCCTGATTCACAAATTAGAGACAGAGAAGAGACAGAGCACGGGGTAACTACTCTAAATTCCATTTTAAAGAATTAGCTTGCAGAGGGAAAATTAAGTGTAAAAACAAAAATTAAACAATAAACACGTTTGAAAAAGCAAATAAAAATTCAAAAATCCCATGTGAAAAAGACACAGCAAAATCATTACAATCCCAAAATCAAACACCAACATATAACAAGATTTCTTCCAAGAACATGGTGAAAGAAAGTCACAAATACAAAGCTTACTTGTGTTCGCCATTTTTCGTCTAGTGGTTAGATAAGCAAAGCTTACCTCTTTCAAACAACATAAATTAGAATGCAAGAATCAATATTTTCCAACAAGAAACCAGCTTTTTACAGCCTTTCTTCTTTGCTCTTTGTTTATTTAACCAATAAAGCACAAACCCCCAAAGAAAACTTCAACAGATCCACAAGAAGCCTTCAAGAAACATGCTTATACGTTTTCTTAACTGTTAATACAAAAGGTTTGTTATTTCCTTAAAAAAAAAAAACTTAAAAGGAGATAAAGTACAGTACCTTAAGAAGGTGATTCTCTCTCAGCTGAACACACCCTTCCCTCTAAAAGTAAAACAAGAATCAACAAGAAGCTAAGAACTCAACATGGGTACTCTTTATTTTTTGTGTTGCTATCTCTGTAATGAAGTTGCTAGTAATACCAAGAAAGAAAGAAAGAAAACTAAAGAAACTAGCTAGCTAACTAGCTAAAAAAGGTCAAGAAAGGAACATGGAGACAAAGGGACAAAGAAAGGGAGTAGTTGAGGTTATAAAAATGGGTACCATGTAAAGGAAACACAGAAAGTCTCCACCATTACAGGAAAAAGAAGGTGGGATGGAGGACTTATGACAGAGAGTTTGTGGTTCGCTTGGATTTTGTCTTTGTTAATTAATCCAAAAATGGAGGAAGGTGGTGACTGGTGAGTATAGAGAGTTTAAGATTTAGTTAAGAAGAAGAGACATGGTGGTGGCAGGTTCTGAGCATTCACAGGAGACTGACCAGCCTCTTTTCACTCTCCTCCGTCTAGTTCTTCTCTTTCACTCACTCTTGTTCTATTTTTGCTCTTCTACTTTTATTTTTTTTTAATAAATTCTTTAACGTTTTTCCCTTCTTTTTAGGTTCCCCATCCAATCCACTTTTATCAAACCAGGCCCCGCCCGCCCGGGCTTGCCAACTCGAACCTCCTGTTAGTTTAACATTGTGGTAAACTTTAAAGTATTTTTTATTTATATATCAATATATCTAAATGATTTAAAAAATAAAAAAATAATTTTTTCGAAGCCTTTTAACGCTGTAAAAACAAACCACGAAACCATATATGTCCGAAAGCCAAGTTGGCCTGTGTGTTGAATTGATGCTTTCCCTCCTGCTTTCTCTTTCCCCATATTCTTTCCTTTTGTTTAAATTTTCAAAGCATAGCTTATAGTCAAAAAGGTCATGTCATTTTTTGTCTAAATAAATCTAGAATTGAGTCCCTTCTCTCTTTTATACAAAGATTAGTAGAAGAGCAGCCATGGATATAGAGCAATAAACCAAGATGAACGTCTATGCTACACATAAAATCTACAATTAGAGAAAATACATCACGTTACAATGATTTTGTTGTGGAATTTTCACCGAAATTATGTCCTTATAATTGTAGATATAATATTTTCACTTCTTTTCACAACATTTCATTTCATTAATACTAATAAGCTTGGTTTTCTAACGTGGATTTGATGTTATAATAAAT
The DNA here is from genome assembly GCA_015708895.1 of Populus ilicifolia. Taxonomy (NCBI): domain Eukaryota; kingdom Viridiplantae; phylum Streptophyta; class Magnoliopsida; order Malpighiales; family Salicaceae; genus Populus; species Populus ilicifolia. Next base: position 125,257 of record SRLM01015263.1, read on the forward strand.
TTTATTATTATAATTTTAAAATAATTGAATATATATATATATTATAACAAGTTGGGTTATATCTCGTTAATTTGTATGTATAGTATTTATTAGAAAAATATCTTGAAAGTGATAAGATTTAAACTCATGATTATTTAATCATTATATATCTAATATTATATTAAAAAATAATTTAAATTATTATCTATGAATTCTGAACTCGCTAAACATATATTTCATATGATCTCGAACCATACGGGATTTAATTACACGGTTGGTATCTCTTTGCATTCCATGAATACACTGTTCTGCTCTTTTTGTTAAAAAATAAAAAATAAAAACATCAGATCTTGGCCAGGAATGTTTAAGCAGCAGGGAGTCCAGACTAGTCAAGAACTGTACATGGATGGCCTCCAGAGCAGCAAGGGGAGGTGTTGCCTGTAAATAACAATCAATTTCAGAAGTGCTTGTTGTTATCCATGCAAGATGATTTCGTGATTGCATTTTCAAGCCTAGGATTTTTAAGAAATTCCCTTTATTTTAAGATAAAATAATATCATACCAAGAAATTAATTAATTAGTTTTAAAAATTACTCGACTTGTTCTTGGAGAACTTGAAGGGGCTTGAGTGGAAATAGACTCTTCCCTAGCTAGTTGCTAAATTTCCATCAAACCTATTTTAGGATTTGAGCATTAACCCTCGAGGAGTTTGGTGTCTTGTATATCAAGTTTGGAAGCATATTCTTAAGTTTTCCTTCTTTTTTTGTTAAGTATATTCTTAATTTTATATTCCTTCTTTTCCTTCTATTTTATGAGGAGAGTATATTCTTGATTGTTAAAAAAGAAAAGCACAAAAAATGGTGCTTCATATCATATATCATATAGCTATTAAACCTATAGGTTAAGTCAAATAAAGCCAAGTCAGAAACATTGGCTAGATTTGAAGTTGAATAGAAAAAATTGACGTTATAAAATCTAGTTGATTTTTCAATTTTTTTACTAATTTTTTGGTCTGGCTAAACAAACTCGGTTATGTCTATATTAATTTTTTTATTAAATAAAATAATATTATTTTAATAAAAATAATTGATTTGAATTGACTCAATGGTCGACAAGTTAATTCAATAACCAAGTGATTTAGACATTTTTTTCGGATTAGTTACTAATGAGATCCGATAGGACATCTAAATCTAATAATTAAAGGGAGAAGATAGCATAAAAGAATAAAAGTAAAATAAGAGAGATTAAGGATGTCAAACAAAATAAAGAAGAAAGAGAGTTTGCGGTTGATACTTTTGATATAAGTAGTTTATTTTTTAATATTTTTTTATTTTTACTATCACTACTTCATAATTATAAAAAAAATACTAAAAATATTAATTTAATATTTTTTAAAAAATAAATACACTAAAAATACATTTTTTTATTTAAAAAAAAAACATTGGCAAGTGGAGATAAAAAGGGAAATGAGGAACATAGATTTAGAACAAGTGGTCGAAGCTGTAGGCTCTGTGGACAATTTTCTGTCCTTTTAAGCCCTCAATAATTGACCGTAAAGTAGCGGTCGCTCAGACACAGATATACCCTTTTTATTCTCTCTGTTTTAGAGCAAGGGAGAGCCCAACTAGTGAACTAGGTATCCTATGACTCGCCTTTGTCATCTTCTTCGCTACAGGTGCTCGGATTTCATAAGACAACGTCAATTTAGTACACAACATGTTACTCCTCCTTTTATCGAGTCCCAAGCTCTTGGATTTTACCAGTTTCACTCAAGATTCAATCAGCATCAGACGATTGGGTTTTCTTATCAGCTAAAATGTCTCCTCGTAACCGATTCCTTACCGTTGAGTGTGTTTTTTAGCAACTAATCGAGCCTTGTATTTCTCGATACGACCACCACATGATGTTAATTTTATGGATAATAAGGTGATACAAGACAAGGATGAAATTGAGGTTTCTTCAACTTCAATCGTTGATGGGGGCCAGAGGCATGCGTAATACTTGTGCTCAGTCATGAACACATTATATTTATATATCCACTTGGTGATCACCCGTAGATGATAGCAGCATTTATCTTGCCGGGATATACGTTTTTTTTGGCTTGATAGTCGATGACTGTGTTGTGAATACTACAGCTTGCATGTTGTTAGGAGAAAAAGGTCGTTGGATTTTTTATTCGAAGAGGAACAATAGTGACCCTTCACGGCAAGCATTGTCTTTGACAAGACTGTAAGAAAGATAGCATTGTTAAAAATCCCAAAAGGTAAGTACTTGATAAGATCGCCTCTCTCATTCCTCTTTTTTGACTTTATAAATTTAGTTTGTAAATCGATCAAATTTTATTAAATTAATAAAAAAAATTCGACTCAGCTTGAAACTCGAGGTGGGCTAAGCCAGGTTTAATAATTACGATAAGAGAAATATGCAGGGAAGAGGGAGAGGAAAAGAATACATAGCCATGGCTTTCTATAATTGTTTTGATTTGTAAGGAGATGAGGAAAGTAGAGGGATGAAACAAGAGGAAGCTCTACGAGCGCAAGCTTTCAGTGCCCAATCTATCTGATAGGGAGGAAGACAGAGAGTGTGAATTGGAAAAGGAAAGGGATGGATCATGGAGATCTTCCATCCTTCTTGGATAAAAATGTACTCAATCAAGCAAAACGACATGGATTCTCTACCATCCATTCTTCCCATCTATCTCTTCCAAACAGTGCCGAAAGATGGCCATTTCTTACCGAATCCACCAGAGGGAAATTCTACCGAAGTTAATGATGGGCCCACGAGCAACCCAAATTCAAAAACTAGAGAGCCAAGTTTTTCAATGCTCTTTCCAACATCGATGAATTATTACCAGGTACTGATTGCCTCTGGCGCAGCATTCAGTGAAATTGTCCTTGGCTTTTCTATGCTGGGACCTAATCGAAGCCAAGATGCAACCATGGACAGAGCTCGTGTGAAGGTACCTGTCGCTTTTGCCTTTTAGCCTTCCTAGAAGCAGCAGAACGCTACTCGCCATGGTCCAGCCCCGACGACCCCACTTTGAAGTGAGTTACTGGTGCTTGCATATTTATAAGACCCGCCCGACTCAAAACCTGTTCAATGGTAGATTGATCCAAACCCAATATTGTTTCAAGATTATTTTTCTAAGGGAAAAAAAGGGTTAAAACAACTTTATTTTAAAAGAAAATAAAGTCAAACTAGGTTTTATTTAAAGCATAGACAGATCAACCCGAATTAATTTCCAACCTGATTTAACATAATACTCTGCCGAAATCATGAGTCAAGAGGTCAGGTCACTAGGTTGCCCGTTTACAGTGCGGGTTTTATAACTATGGTTGCTTAGGCTTTCCCCTCAGCATACCCATTAAGAATTGCTCGCATCAATTATATTGCAAAACTGTCAAAAAAATAATAAAAATAAAAAGAAAGACATTGTAACCTGACAAAAGCATTTCTAATTTACAACCCATCACACGCTGCGTTGCATAGAGTACAAGGAAACTCCATGTAGGGACCAGAAATAGCTGGACCATTTATGCATTTCACTATCAATAACCCGGCAATCTCATCGTACAGGCATCCTCCACCTTACTTGCTTCACAATCACGATCTCCTCGATAGTCACGATAGTATTCCAAGCACTAGCTTCTTTATAACGCATACAAACCGCATTAACAGTCACCGAGCTGGAATCCACTGCAAAATTGTTTAATCCGACAGCCAAGACCAAGTAAAAGATGTGTTACAACTGTATGCTGTTGCTCAACTTCTCGAATTTCTGCGCAACCGATTGGTGATTCCTGCTCTCGTACACTTCGATTAGGGATTGTATTGCCTTGGATATCATATGTTTCTTTTGGTCCCCAATGGAGCTTCCAGCCTCAGACTGTAAGCTTGTCTCCCCTAATGAGGAGCATAGACCCTTAAACCACTCCTCCAAAAATGGGGCTTTCTGTGTGAAACAAATGAGGATGAATGTCAATCTCTGAAGAGTTCCACAAATAAAATGAAAAAATGCCATGAATATGATAACGAAAGGTCCTCACATTTGTTCATCAGATGCATAAGCGATAACTTGGGAAGAAAATATGGAAAGGCAAGGGGAACAACACAGATGCACTCGTATATGCAAGGGAGATCCCACTTTTCAGTTTCCTTTCCTACAAGGACTAGTTCTGATACTGATTTACCGAAACATACTTTCTTGGCAAGAGAGGTTTACATGATGTCTTCCCAGTGTTTGTGAATATTAAACTCCTACTTTCACAACATTGTACGAGCAATGAGAGATGCTTACTTTCACAAGGAAATCTTTCAGAGGTTGGTGATCAGTGCTTGAAGCGAGACCAAGGACATGCAACATGGTTGCTGTTACCTGTGGCCAAGAAAAAGATCATGTGAAACAAATTTGGAAAGAAAAATACAAGGTTAAGCCAAGCATATCAACCACTAGCTCTGATGCAAAATGAAATACTCTATTACAGAAGGATTGCTCGAGAGGCTGTCAACAGCATGACACGCATAACATGGCAAAGAAAGTTCTGATGGAAATCAGTCCCCCTATAATTCAAAATGTTTTCAAATGAAAATAAATGAGAAGGGGGGTTGACCTGCTTCTCAAGGGCAACCCTATATTTAAAATTTGATGGAGCTGAAATCTGGTCTGAACCTAGATTCTCAAGAATATGCTCCAGTCCTTGCACAACATCCGAAAAGGAGTTCCCATAATCTGCATGAAATAAACAGTCAGGGGATAAGGGAAATTTACAGTTCAAATTCGGATTATAGCTAGCTACATTTTCTGAATGAATGCACTGGAGAGAAATTCAACAATTGGACTACAGATCATAATTAAATTTGGGTGCAAGCTTGCTGTAGGCTGATAGCTCAAGACTGTGCATGATATTTCATAATAATTCAACGTTCTGTAAGGCAAACAACATAATCTTAACCATGACAGATGAAAGTAGGCTCAGCCCTCCTACTAACCAAATGCTGAGGCTGGGACAGCCAGAGCAGCAGCAGCTTGTATCCTGATTTTAAAGTTAGAAGAATCCCGTAGTAGTAGCAGGAGAACACTAAAAACAGATGGAGCCCTGCCAAAATGTACACAAGCGTAATCATATTAAAAATTTGGGTTGTGAGCATAAATTTGAAAAAGGTATGTAATTTAAAAAGAGCACCTTCCTGCCAAGCAGGTTGATGATAGTTATACATATATGACTCATTTATCACTATGAAGTTTACAGTTTTCCATGGCACATCAACATGTCAAATAATTTGCAACACCAATCCAAGGCATGCAAACGAGTAAAAACATAAAATATGAGGCACTTTTCTGGAAGACAGTCCAGGTAATAGCATGCAAACAGATGAGCAGGGGAAAATGATAAATCCTACTGGGTAATGTCGATCTAGTGACTACAGGTAAATTGTGAAAGACAGCACAGTTTTAGTATCACTTACCAATCCATATCTTGCAGTCTTAGTGTCTCGTTTAAAAAGAGGTTACTCAACGCATGACAAACATTCCACTGGACCTGTTAAATGTATATTATTCAAAGGTTAGGCAGAGAACATGGTGGAACTGAGACTCAATTTAAATGCAAGTACAACACAAGGCCAGCAACAGTTTTATCCTAAAATCAGAGCAATGGGGAATGATACCTTAACATTCCCAGTTGTAACACAAGAAAGGAATGCTTGAACCATTTTCTCCAGCAAATGTGAGTCTCCCACTGAAGTTGGATTGCGATAATTTGATGCGTGTTGAAGACTACTGCTTTCTGATAACATCTCAATTTTGTTGCTTGATGAGTCTAGATAACCGACAGGCTTATCATGCACACCAGAAGAATTTGTATACTTGACAAATCTAGAAAGATTTCCAAGAGCTCTTACAGCATTTGATTTGATCTGATGGTGAGTAAAAGAGATGTCTCAATAAATATCTGAAAGTATGAATAAACCCGTCTACTGAAAGCTATGAGAAGAACTTAACCTTAACACCAACCCAGTTAAAATATACAAACTAAGCATCAGGGGAAGCTCCAAAAATTTAAGATGCAATAGAAGAGCTCAAGGAGCAAGGAATTGCTGTTAAATAAAATCAAAGAGCATAAACATGCCTGTGTTATCATGTTCTAGAGAAAAATTATCAACCCTAAGCTATTGAAACAGGCATATATTAGTCAAATGAAGGTGGTTATTTCCGGAAAGTTTAATTCATCACATATATTTTCATGTGCAAAAGTCTATGGAAACCCCTAGCTGGCACTGAAGGTGCAAGTGAAAAATGAAGACAAATTAGTTATTCTTTGATGGTTACTCCATTCCTTAATGTTTGGAGCAAATGATGAACTGTGCTTGCTCCCCCTTCCGCATAAATGTATTTACCATCAATAAACATATTGAACAAAATCTCCCATTTTAACAAGCAATTTGTGAGAGACCATATTGAACAAAATCTCGCATGTTAACAAGCAATTTGTGAGAGACCATAAAGTGAGACATCTTAGATATAATCAGAAAAAACAAATGTCAACACCCATTGTGGATGAATGGAAAAATGATTATAAAAACTGAAAATGACTCTGGCAATCAATTCATTTACCTTGTCTCCATCTTCTGTTAGCCGCAAAGCACACTCAGTTAAAAATGCCACTAATTGAGGGTTTGTGTTTGAGCCTGTAACAGGAGAGAGAAGATTTAATTAAAATCAATACCAATATGAATTCTACAACATAGTAAATTTAAAATACCACTTTGATATCCTGCAAGTGCACCTGTGTACTTTTTCAAGGGAAATTCATCAATACAATGACGCAGGGAATCACATATGTTTGCCATAGCCCATGAGGCAGTTATTCTCACCTGAAAGAAATTAGTAACGCACAATTATCAAGGTTACATACTTAAGACAAATTTCAAAAATAAAATTGGAAAAGGCATGATAAGATACCGAGACCAAGGGATCCCGAGTGTTGATCTCAACAGCATGGATAAACTTGTCAAGGATCTCTGCACTAAATGATTCAAGTTCATAAATTTTATATGCACAATCTTGCATATGAACAACGAGTTACTCAGATCATACAGAAATATTTCCATAATCACCTCAGTGGAACTTGCAGAAAACAAGAGATTACACCGATGCCTCGACAAGCAGCTGACCTAACTGAGGGAACCCCATCATAAACAGCATTGATCTGCAAAAGTTTTGAAGATGCATTATAAGAACTTGAAAAGAAAAATAAATAATAAATAATTGTTCAGTGCAGAAAGCAAAATGGTTTCAAGTTGCACATGAACTTACCAAAGAAGAAACAATGAACTCCTGTTTCTCCTTTGCAAGGGAGAAGAATACAGAAGAGGTAATACCCGCGAAACAAGTTATTGCTGCAGTTCTTACCTGCCAGAGGTAAGAAAATATTCCCAAAAAATATCAGCGATATGATCCGGCAGGTAGGTTGCTGAAGAAATGAATTAATGATGTTTGTTGAGTTGCTTAGAAAAGCATAGGACGTCACAACTCACATGGCTACCAATACTATTGGAGTGTTCAAATCTCACTCAAATTTTTGCCGTTTGTATGAATGTTCCTAATTAAATTAACTAGTCATTGGCCATGATTTTTTTAGAATAATCAGTGCTGGTTTTTTTAAAAAAATAAATAAATAAAAATCGAGACTCTAGATTCTGAACAGCCTGGATGAGCATGATTTAGGCATTTCAAGCTTGACTTTCTAACATTAACAACAATTACAGGAGGAGTGTCCCATACCCAACCTTTTGCATGAGCAAACATATGCTGACTTCACATGCCAAAAAACACATGAGCAATTGCAGCACAAGTATTAGATCTAGAGACAAACTTCAACCATATAGAGGGAAAAATCTAATATCTCCTCAAGATCACACATATCATGAAAGTAAATTGTTCCAGAAAGGTAAAAGGTTCAACAAACCATGGGAGAAGTATGCCGTAATGTCATGGGTATATGCTTCTCTATTGCCTCAGACCAATGTTCGCTTCCTGAATGGTATGGTTTTTGTTCATCTTTGGTATCTTCTGCACTCTCAAGTTCATATGATGGTGCTGATGATACTTTCTTCATCCTCACAAAATCAGATGTAAATGGAGTATCCAGTAACTTATCATCTAAAATATCTTCAGTTCCTTTAAATCCAGATATTGCACGAAGACATTCATCCAAAACCTATAATGGGAGAATGAAGAGAATAAAGGTAGTAAAGATGGAGGAATTACAACATTAGAACCAGATACTAGAATAGAATAGCAATTCATGAAGAAATGTGAAAAAGGTTTTTGAAAAAATACAAGCAGTTATTCCATCAGAAATTTTCATTTATATAATTTCAAGCCAGTAACTGCAAGCATAACTAGTCTTACTGATTTACTGTTGGATTATACAGGACAATCCAAACCACTGACTACAAATCTCACCTAAATCTAAATCAAAACTGTCAGACCCAAGTACAAGAAATTGTTCAGGTTAAAAACAAGCAAGAATATCTTACCTTAATAGCAGCTGTTACAATCTTTTCTCCAATAAAGCCAACAGTATCTCCTGCATGTCCCTTCCATGTCCTCATAGGAGCTTCTAGAGCAGCTGCCCTCAAAATTTTGGAGACTATGATGGAAACACGTTCCCAGCAAGCAGATGCTATGTTGGGGTAACTGTGTATCACAGCTCTAAGAGTCTGGAACAAAAGGAGCACAAGTGGTTCTTTTTAAGTAACAACACAACATTAAAATAAGAGCAGAAAAAATTAAAGACAATCTTCTAAGCTTTGACCTTTCTAGCAAAGCTGTAAGCAAAACTCACCACCTAGAGATTGCATGCAAGTTTACCAAAGTCTTACTGAATGATACTTGTCTATGCCCCTTTCACTTTAATTCTCAGTCACTCTGGCATAAGGTGAAGGGAAGGGATGCTAAGGTTGGTGTTAGTATTACCTTTGATTGAAGCCAATTTCCTCGTGCAAGTTCATGAAACTCATTTCAAGGATTCCCATATTTTTCTCCATTAGTTGATTATAATACAGGCAATGGTTCTTGCATTCGTTTATGGCAACTAAAAATGGGAACAGTGTTTTAGTTTTTTTCACTTTCTCCATAGGACGAGATTATAGAGTTTGGACTGGAGGATTTTAGCAAGTTTTGTAGCAAATACTCGCTCATCTTGTGAATATGTGCTTTCCTTTGACTAATTACATCTGAGGCTGGCATAGATCTAAGTTTAAAACCTTCGTTTCTTATAAATATACTAAAAAGCATTCAACAAGTTTAAATAATTGGTGCAGGACAGCTTTGGGGGCTGTCCTGGATCTGACTTTGGAGGCTGTTTAGAGTTATATTGAAGTGGTTTTCTGTGGGAAATTGTAGAAACTATTAAGTCACACTAATCTAATTTCTAGGGTCACACATAGAGGATAGAAAAACCTAAGATTCACATCTAGAGTTCTTAGGAGTGGCACCTAAGGGAGATTGAGTCACAAAATCAATTGCAAATTGCAGGAATTTATTCATAAATTGTTGTTCATAATATTGAAAGACTACATACTTATTATAGAGTTTGAGTAGTCTGAATCCAACAAGAACTTAGATTCCTAAATAAGAAAACCAAGTATATGTAGAACAGGAAAATACCCCTGTCTGTAAAAAGACGTAAGTTTTGCTTTCTTTGTTGTCTGCATCAATAATATTACCTGGAGGGTCTCAAAGCATATTGTTGGATTGGTTAATTGCTCAGAAAGCCTAAATATAGTGAAAATAACACCAGACCTCTTCTCAGCCTCAACTGCACCTGGAAGAAGGCTTCAAATAGATTACAAGGTCATATTAGACTAAAGTGCGAAAATGAAAACAATGACAAAATATAAATGGAAGTATTCCAACCAAACAGGACAGTTATATGCACAATACAGAAAGCATCAACCCAATAACAGAGATATCAACTGGTCTATCACCAGTAACACTAACAATTGAGAAGATAGGGATGCCTGACATGTATCAAGCAGGTTGTGAATGGAAAAAACTCAATTTTTATAAACAAACGTGATAGCAGGATCATATGCTGAGACAATCCTCTAAACAGCATAGCATAAAAAAAACCTAACCTGTGGAAATTTCTTCTAAAAGCATTTGTTTGACCTGTGGTGATGATGGTGAGGTTGAGAAAGCTGCAGTCAAGCAGCTAATAGTGCTAGCCTAGCAAAAGATTTTAAAGTATGATACAGAAGTTAATTTCAAATGTCATTTGAAGCACCCTACCCCACACCCCAGAAAGGACAAAAGGACCAAAACGTAAAGGACAACACAATTATTTCCACTTATACTGCACAAGTAGAACTCACCAGCAGGCCAGTTTGATTGCTTTTGAAAGGGAACCCATTCTCAGCCTTTTCCAAGAGAGAAGCAATTGCTCTAGGTAACAACTCTTTGGGCATTCTAGAATATCTGTAGGATGATCACCCAGAAAAAAAAAGAGGGGGGGGGGAATAAGTAAAGTAAGGATACTGCTGCTTTTCTGGTAAAAAAGCAAGCAAAATGCAAATATGCAGAAAAATATCCTACATTAGAACCGAACAATCCATAATTCTTCACTCCATGTGTAAGAATAGAGTAAATTACAATTTTAACAACAAACAGATTCACTTTTGGGTACAGTGAACTGACAAAACGGTTATCAGACTTGAATAACCTATTAAGTGAGCATGAAGATTGCAAGAAACACTGATAATGTATCAGATAGGAAAACTGAAAACTGTAAGAGATAGTTTTTAGAAGGAAGATTCGTACGGTGTAGATGATATAAGAAGCATTAGAATCTTGAACACGGATGCTAGTAGTCGACTATGAGTTTCACGCTGGATTAAGTGCAGAATACCTACACCAGACACAAAGGAGAATGCTTAAGAATAGGCCATGCAAGCAGTAAACCAGAAACAGCAGGAAATAACAACAGCAAAGCAAATTTACACCAAAATTACTAAACTGCATGGAACACTGCCTCTCTACTACCAGTGTGAAGTTGCATCAGTATCCGTCCAAGGGAACTTGATAGGGCCATAAAAGATCCCCATTTAGTAGATTCTTTGTACTCTGCCACCTGCAGAAAAACAGATGAAGGTCCATCCAGCATAACTACCACAGTCGACGCAGATGCAATCCGAACCTAGTGACCACAAAACAAAAGAAATGAGTGAGGAGTGTCAAGGAGGTACACAATGTAAAACAATGTAGTCAAAAATCTGAAAATTGCTCTGCAGATAATTTCAAACATCACAGATAAAGTGCCTGGAAAAAAAAAATGAACAGACATTAACGCTCTTCAAGTTGGGGAAAATGGAAGGAAAAGGGAAGGGAAGAAAGGATTTGGGGAATGAAGGAAACTTATTTTCCTCCTGCATGCTTGGTCAGCAAAGAGAGGAAAGGAAGAGAATCCAATTTTCCTCTTCTTTTTGTTAATGGGTGGAGAGGAAAGAAATAGCATGCTAAGTAGATTACTCTAACCTTGTGATATAATAATGTGGGTCTACAGGACATCAATAACGATAGTAAGAATGGGAATATAGATACACTATTCTCCATCTTGCTGGAATCTTGAGGGCATGGGAGCACTTTTTTTCCCTCTTCCCACCCCATTTTGTTCAAAGCAAACAGAATAAATAACCTTACTTGCATACTCTTTCCATCACCATCTCTCATTTTTATCCTCACCCCCCCCCACCACCAGAAAACAACAAATGAAAAGAAAAACACGTGTATGACCAACAGAAATTGACATTAAACAGCACCTTTAAATAAGGGTCAAACAGCAAACACGTCATGAGAGTTGCTTCAGACTTCCTGCAAATAAAGAAGTCACATGAGATAATCAGACAAAGAAAACTTCAAAAAAGAAACAAAGGATAAACAATACAGCAACAACACAAATTTATTGTGAAAACTAGAGGAAAAAGCTTGACCTCTGTTGCAGTACATCATTGGTAGGCAAAAGCATTGTCCATTGGGCAGTAAATGACTTGGGATCAGCTTGACAAAGATCCTTGTCCACAAAATAAAAAGGTCAAATTGTATCAATGTTATGACTGGAATTGCAAATAATTGTTCAGCGATGATAGTTGTAAACAGCTACAACAATTTCATTAACATATTGGAAGTGATCTACAGCAACTGAAATGAAATGAGACTAATAAACATGGGCACCCCAACAAAAAGATCACATCAAATACAGCTAGGTAAATCAGTAAGTAAATTTCAACTGTCTTTCTATGAGAAAAAAGAGCATCACTGAGCTCACAAGACTATATTACAATAACGTTGACACGAAGATTGATAAACATATGGCTGTGAAAACTTTCAATGCTAAAAAGAATATCTTTATAATGTTTACCTGTATGCATACAATGGCAGCAACTCGAACCTTTGAGCTTTGAATACCATCAGTATCTTTCCCTGATACATCACTATCACTGCAATCTGAATCTGATGACATGAAATCGGTTGCACAAGATTCATGATCAGATAAACACAAAGAATCCTGAGCTTTGGGCTGTTTCATATATACGCTATCTTTTTTGCGCAAGTGTGGAGGCCTATATGGAGTATTGTCTTTTCGTACAGGTTCTTCAGAATTCAACTTAAGACTCGCTAAACTAAGTTCCTTCTCCTTGTTAACAGTCGGTGAGGCTGCAAACTGTTGTCTACTGTTAATGCCATAAATAAAGAACAATCGTAATGTTGCGACAAAACCAGAAACCTGTTAAAAAAAAAAACACAAAAACCAATTTGTAACATATAAAAACAACTGAAGCATAGAAAGACGAACAAGTGGATCTTTACACCCTAAGAGTATATGGATTAACTTACATGATCATGAAGAGAACCTTTAGGATCCACAAGAACCAAATGTAGACAATTAAGAAGAGAAGAATAAAACCTGCAGAGAAGAGTTTTTACTATGCTAAGCTCAAACATTAAAAATTCACATAAAGGCACAAAAACAAGCTCTTCTGTTGATTGTATAGATACATTGTTTGGGGTTAAAGGGTGATGATCATGGCACCTGGACATAACAATATCTTCAGAAGGCGAGTTGTTGATTGCTAAGGCATCCATCACTTTCCTAAGCACCTAATCAACAACCACAAAACTTAAGACACTCATTTGTACACAAACAATCAACAAGGCATAGGAACACACCTACCTCAATAGTAGATTGCCAAACATCAGCAGAAAAAGAAGACCCAACTTTTTCAAACACTTCACCAAGCATAGTAAACACAGCAGTATAAACCTCCCATAAACTACAATACTTAGACACTCGCTTTCCAGTAGCCCCAGCAGACCTTTGGTTCCCACTACTATACGACGAGCTAACTAACTGTGCATGAGAGCAGTCAACAATTCGGAGAAGGAATTTCACTAACTGAACATTATCCAATAGCAAACATTTTTGCTGATATTCACTCACAAAATACCTACAAATTTATTAAAAAAAAATGAAAAAAATGAAAAACATGTAAAAATTTAGCAATCTCCAAATGAAAAACTAACCTTACAGTCTCTATACATTCGACAGCAAGACTGACATTAGCAGTACCAGCTTTTCCGAAAAACAACTGCAGCATTTTCGCATACGAATCAAGTGCAACACTCCATGAATTAGAATTTAATTGCAGCGAAACGCGTTGCCTTTGGCATACATCATAAACCTAATTTACAAGATTCAAATTCAGCAAAAAACAAACTCACTAACATTAACAAAAATTACAAATTTAAATTATTTTTACCAAATGTGAAATGTGAGGGTACACTGAAGTGAAATCTTGTGATGAATTTGCCACCAATTCCAGTAAAAATATCAAATCAGAGGTAATCTGATAAAACAAAATGATTAGTAAGTTAATGCGAGAGTAATTAAGGAGCAAATCAGTTGATCAGTGAGGATTGAGATCGATAAGTTACTTCGTGAGAAGGGAGATCGGAAGCGGCGGAGAGAAGAGCGGGAGAGGAGAAGAGTAAATCGTGAAGGAGTTGTGGAAGTGATTTCGATTCTGATTTTGGACTTCGAGTTGTTAGGGTTTCGTCTCTTAGACTGAGAAATGCTGTTCTCCAGGTTCGGATTATCGGCGGTTGCGGCGTCGGAGCCGACGACGATGGTGTCGCCATAAAAGCAGAAATGATTTAGTGGGCGGGGAAGAAGAGGTGGTAGTGTTCACATCATTTCTTGTGATGATAATTTAAATGAGTGCCAGTGCTTTAGAACTTGTGAATTGAGGTGGCACTCTGTTACTGCAAATATGATGAAGAATTTGAAAATTAATTATAAATCTTATTTACAGTTGAAAAGTAAAATATAAAAAGAGATATTGATTTTAATATTCAAAGATAATTTTAATTTAGTAGTGTTTGGGAATTAAAAAATGATGTATAAAAAAAATATTTGTTATTTATGAATATATTAAAATAATATTTTTTATTTTTAAAAAATATTTTTAATATCAATACATCAAAATTAATTAAAAATATATAAAAATAATAATTATATCATATCTTTGTTAAACCGTGCTCCGAGAGACTTAGCCTCCAATCTATCATTCAATTATCAAAACCTGTGATTTAGTAATTTTGCTAAAATAATAAAATATATTTATTTAAAAAAAACCTATAAATTCACGAGAACTCAAATGCAAATGAATTTTCTCGGGAAAATTAAATTGAGGGATTAAGGATAGGAAAAAAAATCTTTCTGTAATTGACATGCAAAACTCCATTTAATCTCTAGAGTTTCTTTTTTTTTAATTTTCATATCTTAACTATTTCTCATTTCAGTTCCTGAAAGTTTAGAAACTAGAGAAAATCACTGGAAGTACTGAGAAGAGAGAGTTTTTGAATGGCTGGATTTCTAAGCACGATAATTTTAAAAAATAAATTATATATATATATAGTCTTGTCACCGCGACATGTGTGTTTTTGTTCACAGAGTATTTTTTTTTTTTTTTTGCTGTAATTGCTGTAGTTATGGTTGAAAAAATATATTTAAAAAAAAGTATTTTTTTTGGTTTGTGTATATATTTTAAGTGTTAGGTTAAAAGTATGCTTTGATTTTATTGTTGTTAAAAATATATTTGGTTAAATCTATGGTTGCAGTTGCTTTTATACCCAAAATGATAAAAAAAGGACATACAAAAAATAATTCTTTGTGTTGAGAGAAAATAAAACATTTTATCCACATAAATACCAACAAAATAATAAAAGCGTGATTTGTTATTATAATTAAACATTATTGCTCATCAAACTATTTGCAATGTCATCACGAATATAATCCATACACGATGTCCTTTGGTGCCCAGTTGTTTGTGATCGTAGAATGACATCAGGAAAAGTATCTAGAGGAACGAAATCAGGATAGCTATCAAACTTGTTGAATGCAAGATTTTGGCCCAACTTCCGTCAAATATAGTTGTGTAGTACCATTAATACGACAACAATTTTAACCTGTGATTTATAAAGAAACTCAGGCATGATTTGCAAGATTCTCCATCTTTTCTTTCAAACTCCAAATGTACGTTCGATTACACATCGTAATGATGAATGCACTTGGTTGAATAGTTCCACCCGACTTCGTGGTTGTCCTCGTCGATGAAATTCTGGAAGATGACATCTCTTCCCTTTATATAGACCAAAGTAACTGTACTCATTTGAATATCCCGAATCAACGAGATAGTATTTCCCTACATAAATATACTAATTGTTTAACGCTTATAAAATACTTCATAGAAAAACAAATTTGACTAGCTGAATAACAATTTTTTTTAGTGAATACCTTTAGATGGCCGCGGAAATTGTATATATGTATTTTCAATCGCCTCATAAAATATTCTTGTATCGTGAGCACTACCTTTCCACCTAGCCCAAACAAATGTAAATTGCATGTCAAAACTACATATTGCCATTATATTTTACGTCGGTATACCTTTTCTACCAATAAATGGAATTTAATTCTCTTGTGAAACACAATCATATAAATGTGTACCATCAATCACTCAAATGCAATTCTATAAAAAAAAAATTACTATCGAAGGAATTTAATTGTACTTAAACATTTGATTGTAACCTTTTCAAATATTTAACTACTTGTCGAAAGTATTGCTTACCTTGAAATAAGGCATGTATCTCGAATTCATTTCAATTTTCAATGATGGTGTTATGAATTCTAGATTTACTGGTCTTATTAAATCAGTTGCTAACAAGCAGACATAATGAAAAACCTTGTTGAAATTTTTGGAAACGATTTCACCTGAATGCTAAAAACACTCTTGCACTTCCCTATTCGAAGCACCTGGAGCTAAAGTGTAGAGAAACATGTCTACTTTCTCAATAACATTCATCTGTCTTGACGGTTTTAACCTATACGTAGTTTCCAACTCAAAAGCCAAACTCTTCAATATATCTGCATTCATCCAAAACATGTTCACACAACACATCCAATGCCCATTTAAAATTTCAATCAACCATCGCATGCTAGTGTTGTATGAATCCATACATAGCTCTTTGTAAATATAGATATTGTAATACAAAGTCAGCGCTCTAGCAATGCATATGACTAATTTAATTCGATCACACTCTCTATGCCAAAATAAATCACTGTCATCGTCGTCATCCTGTTGGTTTAGGTTGTCGTCCTGAACCTCACTATTATAGTTCCCATAACTATCACCGAAACTAGTCCCAAAACCACTTATTGAACTTATACTAACAAACCCATCAGACACATATCGACCAATATTATTCATAACATTTTCATAACGGTCATCAAAAAGCGCATTAAACCAATTCGCATCCTATCTACAAACACATCTTAATATTTTTCATGAACCTACAAAGTACTGTAAATAATACATGTTCATTGAATAATATGTTTTGATTTTTTTATGTCATTAATGGATGTCTTAACACAAATATTTATGGCTGATGAAGCGTTAAATATCGAACATGTTTAACTTATATGTAACGCATTAAATATTTTCAAACACAACAATAATTGTAATTTTCAACTTGAAATGTGATGGTAACATAACAGTTTTCACTGCATAATTTGTGTGTATTATTTTAAATATTAATGGTGACATTAACTTATATCAACAAAATATTCATTGCAACAATCCCTGATAATCAAACTTATTTACAAAGACATTAATTTAAGTAAAAAACATTTAAATTAAAACGACCCCAGCAAACAACACATATTTAATTTCCAAGTAACACATTCAATATGTTACAGCACAAACTTAAATTGAACCCTTAAAATAGTATTCATACACATCCAATGTTTGAAATATGTGGTGGCAAGCAATTAAGGATTCATGAGGAAAAAAAACTAAAGATAAGAGATTGTTATGTACATAGGAAAAAAAATGAACTTGTTTTATTGACAATAATAACAACCCTATCAGATTTACCATCTAAATTTGATAACCAAATATAAAAATAAAGTTGTATTAACTAAAAAACATCCCTAAAATCAACAACTAACCTTCTAAAGTCAATGAACTTGACTTTGCAATGTAAAAACAGCAACAAAACCTCTTGAAAACAGCCTTACGTAGGAATGCAAAATACTTTGTGGCTAGCCAATGAAAATGCTTTAGAATGATAATGCATCTTAAATAGAAACACACACAGCACAAACCAATATATATTCACTATCATACCCATTAGCAAACCAGTATTTGTATCATGACAAACCATTCACCATCAACTCCAATTCAACCAACTATCAAACATTCAAGTGAGGAACAATAATTCAAGATTGTAGCAACAATTCTAGTGAACTAAAATTCAACCAATCAGTTGTCATTCAACTCATAAAAAACTCTGAAATCCGTTAAGTTACAATATAAAATCCTAGGGTGAAAAAGCAAACTGAACACAATTTTCTAGCCATTCAAACTAGGCTATAGAAGTTAACATGAAACCTACAATTATGGCTTGCAAAAGGTACAACAATAGCTATTAAAAATATCTCAAACATAATCAATTAGCCTACAACTTCAAATACAAAGAAATTGCTCAATATATGATATGTTACAAGTTAAGAAACCTAGGAAAAAACAGTAAAGGCATAACCGTTTACATCAACCATTTAGCAATTCTACAACTGCAGCAACACTTCATGCACCTAACCTTTTATGGACTTTTAACTGCGAGAAAACATATAACCATACAACATGTTAACAGCTTATTGGAATATAAACCAAATATTATAAGTGTGTTAAACATTAAAAAACACTTGAAATATGAAATACATGTAATAATGACCAAAATATATAACACACAACAAAATTTAATTGCTACAATATATAACATAAAATAACATACATAACTGTTATTTTTTCCTATACCAAATGTAAACTTACTTCAAGGTCTGTAGGTTGCCCTTCGATCGAACATGGTTTGTAGGTTGCCCTTCGATCAAACATTAATTTTAGCCATTGAAATTTTTGATTTATATCATCAATTGCTACCCTCATTTCCCTTCTACTTCTAACTAAAAAAAACTCAGTTGCAAAACAATATAGCTCATTGTCAAACACCACTTCCTCAATAGAGTGAAACTCTTTTACAACCTCTTTTATGCTACATCCCTTTTTTATCCAAAACACTTGATGTGCATTCACTCTTAATAGACACACTATCAACTAACTTATCTAATCATGAAAGCAAATGTGATCCCTTTCCTACACCTTTTTTTTCTTTCATATTATTGGGAACTTTGTTGCACACCTTTTCTCTTCCTACCACTACTAATAGGATTGCTTGTGTTGTTGGCAAAATTGACACCAACCACCATATTATTGACATCGACAATGAAATTTGGTAGACTATCCTCTTTAAAATCTCCACTACCTTCCTGAAGATGAGGGTCCTCATTAACTATGTTAGTTGGCCTTTGAACGACACCATCTTCATCAAAATTCAGACCCTATAATGAAGCCCAAGCATATTGACGGGTAACAATAATGTTTGTAAACATGATATCATCTTTACAACACATTGTTAAATCGATACCAGCATGCCTAAACTTTCTTGATCCGTGTATCTCCTACAACAAAGGGATAATAAAGAAAAAAATGCATAAAAATGATGTAAAAGCACGACATAAAATAGTTTATTACAACTTTGAATATACTAAAAATAACAGACCTGGTTTTTAGTTTTCCACCATTTATCAGGAGCTATAATTATTCCAAGTTCAGCAATTCATCCTACTCTTGTTTTGGAAATCAATTTTTTTATATTCTCCAATCCTTTTTAATTCTGTCCCGCTTATTCTGTAATTGTGCTTTCGTTAATGCATGATCAGTTTGATCCTTAAAGCAATTCATAACATATTTCCACCCAGCTTTGTTGAAATGTGTGTTAGGTCGCATACCTTGCTCAATTGCTTTAATACATATGTCATAAAAAACATGCAACATCTCTCTAGTTCAACAAGCCTTATTTTATGATTGAGAATCATCTATACTCTAGATTAAAATATTTTATCTAATATACAATTAACATGTTAATTTTCTACAGGCGATATAAAGGACATGAAATACACAATCTATCTTAACTAATAAATTGCAACCTGAAATACAAAATGCAAAATTAAGAACATAAACTTAACATAACTTAACATTGTAATTGCTAGGTTTATTTCCATTAATGTTTCAACAAGCCAATGTTTGCATTGCCTAGTATTACTAATATTTCTTTCATTTTCTCTAGTTTTTTTCCTTTTGCCACATATTTAGCCTTTGTTAGGTTTTCAAGCAGTTTCTACACCATATGTTGCCCTGGATAGGGCAATAAATTCCAAGTTCAATTTCATATGAAGCAGCTACCGAAGGTATGTATCAGCACCTGAAATATTTCAAAAAAAAAATATTAAACACATTGTATATTTTCTTGACGGGCTTATAACCTAACTCCTTTCTTCCAATTTCCATTATTAATAAATAATAATAATAGTAATAATACAAAAGGCTATGAAAACTCATAATATTTTTTTCTCTAATGTTTAATTTCTTAAACGACATAGAAAATAAAAGGTAAATATCATAATTCTCTAACCATTTCGGGGTATAATTATTTTGTGAATAGAAATAGATAATCAAAGATAATTGTGCAACCGAAATAAAGAAATTGACCTTGATTTTTTTTGTGCAACCGAGATAGAAATTGGTAAGATCCTTATGCTTTAGCTTTCCAAGAGACTGATTTCGATGCTCTCTTTGGTTCTGGCAAGGAAGACACAATAAGAGAAAATTTTGGTTAAAGAACACAGTTTGTTTTAGCTTGATCTATATATTTTTTAGGTCAAGTGTAAAGAAAATTACCTGGTTCAGTGCATGTCTTTTTCAACCATGAAAGGAGTTCATCAAGGCAAGAGATCGGTGGTAGATGGGCTTCTACACTCGGTTACAAACGCTGTCATGATCAGTGAAAGAATAGTGGGTGTGTTTACCACACCAAAAAGCACGAAGAGGAGCATTGATTTTTTTTAAAAGAGGGTAGTTGTAGAGGAGGAGAGGTGGGGGAGGCAAATGTGGAGACGGGGAGCTGATTGTAATGTTGAGTAGGGCTAATTAATTTTTTGGTAAAGGTTGCAGTGTTTTTTGAAGCGCAACCACGAAAAAAGCAACTCCCACTTGTTTTCACTTAACTTGTGTTTTGAACACAATTTCTATGGGCTCCATGATGTTTGAAAACTCTAGTAGCTATTAAGCAAACAACTTCTTTTAATAGAATCACAGGAAACATGGACGCTCCCACGTAACCAAACAAGTTCTTAAAGGTCAAGCGCTTGGTTTGTAGGCTTGGCAACAAAATATTATTTGCTTTTCAAGCATGATTTTTTGTTAATTAACTTATAACAAAATTATATTGATCTAAAACGCGTGATTTCTTTCATTAAGAGTAATTAGTTTATTTTATTTTTTATTTTTTGTGATATACTTTATATGGTGATAAGTTTTTATATGATAAATAATTATTATTTTACCAAACAAAACATGTTTTGAATTAAAAAAGAAACTCCATCAAGGATTTATATTTTCTGGCTTTTTTTATTTAAATCATTTGAATTCCAACAAAGTTTATTTTAATTGTGTTAGATTTTAATTAAAAAAAACATGTTATTTATAAAAAAAATACATTTTTTCATCAAAACAAGAAAATAAATAATTTGATGATAAAATAAGATTTAAACCAAGAAATATATTTTCTCCATAACTAAAATAACTTTAATTATTTAGAATATTTTGCTTTCATCGTTAAATAAAAATAGATTTTGAGAATCATTTTATAATAGTATACGAAAATAATGTTAAGAAATTATCTCAACCATATAACTTAGATTTTTAGATGAGGTATGATATATAATTTATATTATTTTTTAATACACTCCTTTAAGTGAAAACTCTTTAAACTTTAAACTTGCACATTACTTTATAATTAATTTTTATCAAATAAATAGGGATAGTAAAATTCAAACTCGTGATCATTTGATCATCAAGACTCTGATACCATATCAAAAAATTATCTCAATTTAATAGTTTAAGCTCTTACATGAAATCTTATAATATAATTTATATTATTTTTTAACAAACACAACTACTCCATCCTATAATATATTATTTTATATAAAATATAATTAAAATAATTTTAGATATCCGATTTGTATGTGCTCGTTTATTATTTTCAACAAGGAGCTAAGAAAAGCCCTAATTTTCCAATAAAATATATTTTGAATTAGGAAAAAAATACTCCATCAAGGATTTATATTTTTGGCTATTTTTTAATTTAAATCATTTGAATTCCAGGAAAGTCTATTTTAATTGTGTTAGATTTTACTTAAAAAACATGTTATTTATAAAAAAAATATACATTTTTTCATCAAAAGAAGAAAATAAATAATTTCATAATAAAATAAGATTTAAACTAAGAAATATATTTTCTCTGTGACTGGGATCACTTTAATTACTAAAAATATTTATTTTGATAATTGTATAATTAAATAAAAATAGGTTTTGAGAATTACTTCATAATAGTGCACCGAGAATATTGTTACAGAACCATCTCAGCTAAATAACTTAAGTTTTTAGATAAGATCCAATATATGATCTATATTATTTTCTAACACACTTCCTTGAACGAAAGTTCTTTAGACTTAAAACTTGCATATGTCTATTTTATTTTATACTTGATTTTTATCAAACAAATAGAAATGGTAAGATTTAAATTCGTGATCATTTAATTAATATGACTCTGATATTATATTAAAAATTATCTTAAAGCTGTTTCATAAAATCTCATGAAATAATTTATATTATTTTTTAACTAACATAACCACTCTATTATATCGTATATGTAAAATTAAAATAATGTCACATATCCGATTTGTATGTGCTAGTTTATTATTTTCAACGAGGAGCCAAGAAAAGCCCTAATCTTCTAAGAGGATAATTTTAGTGTCAAATCTTAGTTAATTATCCTCCACTTCACATGTAATTTTATGCGTCGACATTGTTCTTGAGTATCATGTTAGGGAATATAATCCAAGGTTGACTACAATTGATGCAGAATTGATAAACTATGATTTGATAGTGAGCTAATATGGTAGAGCTAGATCGAGGTTTTTTTGGACTGAAAGTTAATGAATAAAAAACGTTTTAAATTCATAGGTATCAAAACTAATCTTAAATTTTAATATCAAAATTGATAAACTAGAATTTAATAATATAAAAAAATTACATTTATTAATTAGAGAAACAAATCTGTTTTTCTAGAATTGATAACTAGAATTAAATTGATAAATAGAATTCAACAATGTGTTAAAAATACAGTGATATAAAAATTATTTTTCTCTGAAAAAAGAGAAACAAATTTGATGAAATTAACATGTTTTAATCTATAGTTTTAGATTATATAAGATTAAAATCAATGATAAAATGATTGCCCTATAAGATTTGATTCACCTATCCTTTTTAGATTCACTAGCTTTAATATCATATGATTAAAAAAACTCGATGAGTTAATATTTTAAAAAGAAAACATAAAGTACATGACTAAATCAATTAAACTATTTTTTTTTTTAACAGCAGAAAATGTGGGTTGGGCTTAGAGAGGCCAGGGGTGAATCTAAACCATCACCAGAAAGGGCCTGGTTATGTCCGCTCGGTATAAAATATAATAGTAATATTACGGTTTAGGGCATTGCAATATAAACAAAAAATCTTCAGGGTTTCATGTTTGAATATCAACAATGAAAGCCAGTGAATGTGGGTCGGTCTTGGATGGGCTTGGGTTGTATCTAAACCATCACCAAACAGGTCCTGGTTATCTCCACTCAGCCTTAATAATTCGAGGGTTTATAAAGAAAATATGTCTTAGGGTTTTGTGGTGGTTTGGAAACAGAGAGAGCAGACCAGGAAGACGGCTGCCACAAACCATGAAGACAATTCTGTCGTCTGAGACCATGGACATCCCCGATGGGGTGAAAATCAAGATCAGTGCTAGAATCATTGAAGTGGAAGGCCCAAGAGGCAAGCTGAGCAGGAACTTCAAGCATCTGAATCTCGATTTTCAGCTGATCAAAGACGAGGAAGGGAAGAGAAAGCTGAAGATCGATGCGTGGTTTGGAACAAGAAAGACCAGTGCTGCTATCAGGACTGCACTGAGCCACGTGGAGAACTTGATTACGGGGGTTACCAGGGGGTACAGATACAAGATGAGGTTTGTGTACGCTCACTTTCCCATCAACGCTTCCATCACTAACAGCAACTCTGCTATCGAGATCCGGAACTTCCTCGGCGAGAAGAAGGTAATAATTTATTCCCAAGTTTTGTTTTTTCTGTCTCCTCTGGTATTCCCGGTGTGATGCTATAAGAAATCAGGTCACGGGTTTTTCATTTTTTTTTTAGACTTTGTTGCTAGAAATGTTAGAGCTGCGAGAAAGTTAAAATGTGAATAATGGTAGTGAAAGTTTTAGTTTTGGGTTCCGGCAGCATGAAATAAATATCTGTAATTGGTGAATTAGTAGAATAGTAATGGAAATACAGCGAGGGTTGGTAAAACCCTGCTAATGTTAATAACCCAGACGCTGTGATTAGTGGAAAATGAAACTTAGTTTTAGGGTCTTTTTATACGAGAGAATTGAAGTGAGTTTTTAGAATTGATAATGAAGGATGCCAGTTTTCACCTGTGGTTCTTGCTAGCTAAGTGTTTGGAATTAAATGTGGTGATTATCTGATGATTTCATTTTATACGGGGGAATTAAATGTGCTATTTCAAATCTCATTTGAGTCTTATAATACAGTAAGCTCGGATTCCAGGGCCCAAAGGATTGGGTTGAAATGAAGATTGTTTTGATTATGGAATCCGGGATGAAGTTTCTGTTTCATGGATAAGAGTTAATGTAGATTGGCAGTATGGAATAATTGGCTGTTACTGATAGCTGTATTCTAATTATTGGAAATGAAGATCGTTTTGATTATGGCTTCTGGGATTTTCTGTTTCATGGATAGGAGTTATTGTAGAATTGCAGTGCTTGCAATACTGTGACAAAATGCAGACTTTGTGGTGTAGATTGGCGTGTAACTGGCTTCGGGCATGTTCTGATGCTGTTGTAGTTGTTTTTTGCAGGTGAGGAAGGTTGATATGCTTGAAGGGGTTAGCATTGTCCGATCTGAAAAGGTGAAGGATGAGCTCATCCTAGATGGCAATGATATTGAGCTTGTTTCACGGTCGGCAGCTTTGATCAACCAGGTCTCTTTCTGTCTCTCTTTTCGTGTGTGAGTGTGTGCTAGCATTTCTGTACATGTTAGAATATGTAATCACGAGCATCAAGAACATTATAGCATTCTGTCTTGCGCAATATAGAGTTGTTGTTCCTGTGGATGAGAAAGATGCATGCTAACTCACTGGAATTGCTTTCATGCTCTTACGTGTTCTCTTTTGTACAGAAATGTCATGTCAAGAACAAGGATATCCGAAAGTTTCTTGATGGTATCTACGTGAGTGAGAAGGGCACTGTGGTTGAGGAAGAATGAGGGGAGCGATTCCTGTTGCATCAACATGGTGGGATTTCCTTTCAAGCTTCTTTTCAAATCTTTTGGGTTTTCAAAAAATTTTCAAGTATAACATCTGTTGGATACGTGCTAGAGTTTCTGTTTTTAGAAGTTTTGTTATGTTATGGGATTGCTCTTGTATTTTGTTGCTATGCCCATGGAGTACAAATATGTCATGCAGTCTCCATACATTCGACAGCAAGACTAACATTAGCAGTACCAGCTTTTCCGAAAAAGAATTGCTGCATTTTTGCATGCGAATCAAGGGCAACACTCCAAGTATTAGAATTTAATTGCAGCGAAAGGCGTCGCCTTTGGCGTACATCATAAACCTAATTTAAAATTTTCAAATTTAGTTAAAAAAACTCAAAAAATAAAAAATTTAATTATTTGTATCAATCGGGAAATGTGAGGGTTCGCTAAAGTGAAATCTTGTTGCGAGTGAGGATTGAGATTTGACAGGTTGCTTTGTCAGAAGGGTGATCGGAGGCGTCGGGGATGATTTGGAGAGTAGAAGGTATGTTTGGTTCGTAGATAGCTTTTGTTGTTGTGTTTTAAAAAGATTAAGTTTTAAAAAGATATGGTAGAAATTTATATATAGTAAAAAATATGTATAAAATATTTGGTGAAAGTGTGGCTGTGAAATCTATAAAAATAATATTTTTTTAATTTTTGATATTAATGTATTAAGATAATTTAAAAATATACCAATTTAGAGTAAAGAAAAAAAATAAAAAATTTAATTTTTTAAAATAGGGTTGTTTTCCATGTTTGGATTATCTAATTGTTAGTGGTGATATCGATTATGATGTAGTCGACATAGGGGGGCTTGGGATTGTTTATAGCATTTCATTTATAACATTTGAAGTAATATTTAATTTAAATATGTGTGTGTTTAGAAACTTTTAAAATAAGGTGGCACTTGTGCTATAAATATGATTATATGAATTTAAAAATTAATTAGAGATCATATTTAATATAAAATATAAAACAAATATTGATTTTAAGATTAAAAGATAACCTCAATTTAGCCTCCAATCCATTTTTCAATTATCAATTGAACATCAAAACTTGTGATTTATTAATTTGTCTAAAATAATAAGAGATATATTGTTTTTTATATATATATATATATATATATATATATAATATGATAAGGTGATCGTTACTTCAAATGCACATTAATTTTGACAGCTATTCTTAGACTTAGTGTTTGTGTTTAAGAGAAGTGATTGATTTTTAAAATATATATTTTATAAATAAATCAAAATAATATTTTATTTTTATTTTTTAAAATTAACCTTTTACATCATTATATAAAAACAATTTTAAAAAAATATTTTTTATAAAAATACTTTCCAAACACAAAAACAAACAAACAGGTTTTAAATATTAAGTTTAATATTTTCTATAAAAACAACTCTCATATTCAATTAAAAGTTTTTCAATGATTAAGTTAATATAAATGAAAAAATGAAGAAAATAAAAAAGGCCCAACAAGAAGCATGAAGCAGTCGCATCAGCTCCCTCCCTTACACGGGGAAGGGGAAGCTAGGGCGGGAGGTTATATACATGTATTGGTTATTGTGGATGTTAGAGTTAAATTATATATATCTTGATTAATTTTATATGTTTTAGTCAGAATTAACATGAAATGATTTTATTTTTTTTGTGATTTACCTTTCATATAACGCTAAGTTTTTATATAGTAAATTACTGTTTTAGTAAACGAAACATTTTTTTAATAATAAAAAAAATACTTGATCAAGGATTTATACTTTTGGCTATTTTTTATTTTATTTTTTAATCATTTGAATTCCTACAAATGCTTCTTATAACCATGTTGGATTTTTTTTTTAAAAAAAACGTACTATTTTTAAAAACAATACCTGCTTTTATCGAAAAAGAGAATAAATAATTTTATAATAAAATGAAATTCTGACTATTAAATATATTTTAGATCATTTTAATTGTTGAGATTATTTTCTTTAATTACAGTATAGTTTAATAAAAAAAATAGGTTTTGATAGAAGTGCACGAGTTTATCCTATAATAAATTTTTTTATGTAAAACATAATTTAAATAATTTCACATGTCCGATTTGTTACAATTTACGCACTTTATGCAGAATTGATAATTTGTTATAATTTTATAATTTAAAACATGATTAGGAGATATAGTCTAATGTTAATTACAATTTATGCAGGATTGATAAACTATAACATGATAATGAGTTAATATGTTAGGGCAAGATGGAGGTTTCCTTTAATTAAAAATTAACGAATAAAACAAACATTAAACAGCATTTTAAATTCATACATGTCAAAACTAATCTCAAATTTCAATATCAAAATTGATAAACTAGAATTTAATAACGAGTCAGGTTTGAACGGGCTCTAAAAATAATATATTTTTAACATTTTGAATATTACTCTATAAAAATTGTTGTTCTTTTAAGAAAGAGAAATAGACTTGACAAAATCAATATGTTTTCATCTATAATTATAGGTTATAAGAAAGTGTAAGATCGAAATCAACAATAAAAATGATCGGGTTATAATGTTTGGTTCACCTATTTATTTTGGATTTACTTTCTCAAATTCCACGTAATTAAGAGTCTATTTAAAATTATAATAATGATTTTTTTTCAAAAAATGCTGTCATTGTTTGTGATTATATCAATGAAACTTGATTATTTTTTTATCTTTTTATTTTTCTTGAATAAATATAAATATTCTCATAATTTCCATAGTATTCTAACAAATTTATTACGCACTAACATGATAACTCATTCAAAACCTTTGTAGCTGAGACATTTATTTCACAAATATTGTCATTAATTCTCAGTAATATTTCAGGTTTCATCTATTTAATCTTCATCACCATCTTAAAAGGATAACAAAATCAAACTAGGGTAAAATTTTCATGAATGAGTTGTGATTAATGTTTTTGCTTATAGAAATATTTCAAAATATAATTGTAGTTGACGTGTTTTTTATTTATGAAATATTAAAATAATATTTTTTAATTTTTTTAAAATTATTTTGACATTAACATATTAAAATGATCTAAAAATATAAAAAAATATAAATTCAAAGTAAAAAAATAAAATTTTAAATCTCTAAAAACACTTTTAAAACATAAAAAATAAACTAGCTATGTGTTTTGCCATCATCACATGAGCATGAAAAAAAAAAACAATCGATGTGTTAAAATTATAAATAGAAAACACAGATAACATGATTAAAAAACATTAAACTACAAAAAAATTGAATACAAACAAAGAAATTCCATAAATATGGGCCGGTCTTGCATGGGCTTGGGTTGGATCCGAATCATCACTCGGCTGGTTATCTCCACTCAGCCTTAATAAATTCTAGGGTTTATAAAGAAAACATGTCTTAGGCTCTCGGGGAAGACTCTCGAGGCACCTCTGAAACAGAGAGAGCAGACTAGAGAGACGGCTGCTACAAACCATGAAGACAATTCTGTCGTCTGAGACCATGGACATCCCCGATGGAGTGAAAATCAAGATCAGTGCTAGGATCATAGAAGTGGAAGGCCCAAGAGGCAAGCTGAGCAGGAACTTCAAGCATCTGAATCTTGATTTCCAGCTGATCAAAGACGAGGAAGGGAAGAGAAAGCTGAAGATCGATGCGTGGTTTGGAACAAGAAAGACCAGTGCTGCTATCAGGACTGCCCTGAGCCACGTGGAGAACTTGATTACTGGGGTTACGAGGGGGTACAGATACAAGATGAGGTTTGTGTACGCTCACTTTCCCATCAACGCTTCCATCACTAACAGCAACACTGCTATCGAGATCCGGAACTTTCTCGGCGAGAAGAAGGTAATAATTTATTCCCAAGTTCTGTTTTTCATTTTTTTATGGTTTGACTTGGTGGCTAGAAATCTTTGCGAGAAAGTTAAAATGTGAATAATGGTGGTGAAAGTTTTAGTTTTGGGTTCCGGCAGAATGAAATAAATATTTGCAATTGGGGAATTGGTAGAATATTACTGGAAATACAGTGAGGCTAAGTGAAACCCTGGTCATGTTAATAATCTAGATGTTGTGATTAGTGGAAAATGAAACTTAGTTTTAGGATTCTTTTATATGAGAGAATTGACGTGAGTTTTTAGAATTGATAATGCAGGATGCCAGTTTTCACCTGTGGTTCTTACTAGCCAAGTGTTCGGAATTAAATGTTGTGATTTGCTGATGATTTCATTTTACACGGTCTGTTGTGCTAAGGGTATGGAATCTAGTGTGCTATTTCAAATCTCATTTGAGTCTTATAATACCGCAAGCTCGGTTTCCAGGGCCCAAAGGATTGGGTTTTTTATATTTTTTCTTTGGATGCTCCAACATGCAAGTGTGGAATAATTGGTTGTTACTGATAGCTGTATTCTATTTAATTGAAATGAAGATTGTTTTGATTATGGGATCTGGGATTAAGTTTCTGTTTCATGGATACTAGTCACTGTAGATTGGTGGTATGGAATAAGTGGTTGTCACAGATAGCTGTATTCTAATTATTTGAAATGAAGACTGTTTTGATTATGGCTTCTGGGATTTTCTGTTTCATGGATAGGAGTTATTGTAGAATTGCAGTGCTTGCAATACTGTGACAAAATGCAGACTTTGTGGTGTAGATTGGCGTGTAACTGGCTTCGGACATGTTCTGATGCTGTTGTAGTTGTTTTTTACAGGTGAGGAAGGTTGATATGCTTGAAGGGGTTAGCATTGTTCGATCTGAAAAGGTGAAGGATGAGCTCATCCTAGATGGCAATGATATTGAGCTTGTTTCACGGTCGGCAGCTTTGATCAACCAGGTCTCTTTCTCTCTCTCTCTTTTTGTGTGTGAGTGTGTGCTAGCATTTCTTTACATATTAGAATATGTAATCAGGAGCATCAAGAACATTATAGTATTCTGTCTTGCGCAATATAGAGTTGTTGTTCCTGTGGATGAGAAAGATGCATTCTAACTCACTGGAATTGCTTTCATGCTCTTACGTGTTCTCTTTTGTACAGAAATGTCATGTCAAGAACAAGGATATCCGAAAATTTCTTGATGGTATCTACGTGAGTGAGAAGGGCACTGTAGTTGAGGAAGAATGAGGGGAGCCGTTCCAGTTGCATCAACATGGTGGGATTTCCTTTCAGGCTTCTTTTCAAATCTTTTGGGTTTTCAAAAAATTTTCATGTATAACATCTGTTGGATACTTGCTAGAGTTTCTGTTTTTAGAAGTTTTGTTATGTTATGGGATTGCTTTTGTATTTTCTTGCTATGCCCTTGTAGTACAAATATGTCTTGCAGTCACTATACATTCGACAGCAAGACTAGCATTAGCAAATACCGGCCTTTCCGGAAAAACAATTGCAGCATTTTGGCATACGAATCAAGTGCAACAGTCGAATTGGAATTTAATTGTAGCGAAACTCGTTTCTTTGGCGCACATCATAAGCCGAACTGGCAAGATTCAAATTCATTAAAAAAAAACTCACTGACACTATGAAAAATTAAAAATTTAAATCATTTTCACCTAATGTGAGATGCGAGGGTTCACTGAAGTGAAAAGATGTGGTGAATTTGGCGCCAATTCCAGCAAAAAATATCAAATCTGAGGTAATCTAATCAAACAAAATGATTGGTTGGTTAATGTAAGAGTAATTCAGGAGTAAATTAGTTGATTAGTGAGGACAGAGATTGATAAGTTACTTCGTGAGAAGGGAGATTGGAGGTGGTGGAGAGAGGAGCGGGAGAGTTGAAGAGTGAGTCGCGAAAGGGTTGTAGAAATGATTTTGATTTTGGACTTTGAGTTGTTAGTGTTGTCTCTTAGAGTGAGAAATGTTGTTTGCCAGGTTTGGATTATCGGTGGTTGCGCTTACAGGGGCGACGATGGTGTTGCTATAAAGCAGAAATGATTTAGTGAGTGGGAGGAGAGGAGGTGGGAGTGTTTACAGTTACGGCGGCAACAATGATGTCGCCATAAAGCAGAAATGATATAGAGGGGTTGGGGAAAGGAGTTGGGAATGTTTATAGCATTTCTTATGATATCTGGAGAGTGTTTTAGATATAATATTTGGAAACGTGATGTAAATTATATTTTAAAAATTTTAAATTTTTTTAATTTAAATTTAATATATTTTGTATGTTTTGATGTATTAATATCAAAAATATTTTTTTTAAAATAAAAAATTATTAATATATATTTTAATATAAAAAATTATTTAAAAAATAACTGTGTGGTTTCTTCCAAGCTTCCTTTTATTAACGTTTGGTTAAAAATTGAACTGTGATTTTGCATGTGGATTCCATGATAAATTCAAGGTTTGACCTTAGTTAATGAGAACCACCTCAAAGATGCTTTTCACGTGAAAGAATTGGTCACAAGGTAAATCAAACAATGCAGTTGTGGTTGCTTATTATCGTTGAAAATCTTGGACAAAACTGGCCTCCCTATCAAAGCACACTGGAACACCACAACCCATCTCTCTAATTTTTGTTGTTGTATCGTCTCCTCCAACCTTGCACAAGCAACCACTCTCCCTGTAGATTTGATGCAGATCTGAATTGATATTGGTTAATAAGGATGCCAACTTGCCTTTAGGTTCCTATGCTTTCACTAAAGATGTGGCGGCAAGTTCTAGCTCCAACCAAGATGAGTACATAGGTGAGGGGTAAAAGTTGTGTTACCAAGGCCATTTAGTTTCTGTAGAAAAAATGGATATCTTGTTGTGTCCTTAAGTATCAACTACATTTGGAAGGCCCAAAATAATTAAATCTATGTTGCTTTATTCCTATATGTTACGGTGAGAGAAATTATTTTCAAGATTGTTAGTGTCGAAAACAATCAACAAGTTAGAAAAAACAATTTAATTATGCATATTCATCACGCAATGTGATTGAATATCTCGTCGGAGTTTGAAAACAAAATGAAGAATTTTATAAATTAATTGAATATATCAGATAAATTTTATATATGATAAAAACATAGATAGATAATTTAATAGTACAATAAAAAATATTTTTTATAAAATACTTTTTATTTTATGATTTAGTAGTAGTTGAATATATAATATTTTAATTTAAAATCATGTATACACACATCTTTTTAGTCATTTTATTACCGATCTCAATTTGATTTTTTTTAATTTAATTTTAATTTTATTCACGGTTTTACCTAAACATATATTTTATGAAACCAACTTTAACTAAAATATTTTTTATAATTTTTTTTTCAAACCACGAACATAAAATTTATCATAATATAAAACACATTTTTAATTTAAATAAATGCTGTTTTAGAACTTTTGAAATAAGGTGGCAATTGTTCAATAAAATATAAAACAAATATTGATTTTGAGATTAAAAGATAACCCCACTTTAGCCTCCAATCCATTATTCAATTGTCAATTGAATATCGAAAATTGTGATTTATTTGTTTTGCTAAAATAATAAGAGATATTTAGTTTTTTTTTTTATAATATGATAAATTTGTCATTACTTCAATCGCACATGAATTTTCACAGCTAAAATAATAAGATAACCTCACTTTAGCCTCCAATCTATTATTCAATTGTCAATTGAATATCGAAACTTGTGATTTATTATAATATGATAAATTGGTCATTACCTCAAGTGCATATGAATTTTCACAGCCACTCTTATACTTAGTCTTTGTGTTTAACAACCTGTTTAATATTGTAGCAATGATTGATTTATAAATAAAAAATATTTTTTATAAATAAATAAAAATATTATATTATTTTATTTTTATATCATTGCATTCAAAAAATTTAGAAAAACAAAAAAAAATTACTTTTTACAAAAATACTTTTCAAATATAAAAACAAACAAGCTTGATATTTTCCACAAAAACAACATTCATATTTAACTGAATGCTTTCCAATAATTAAGTTAATATACATAAAAAAGAAAAAGAAAAAAACCCACAAGAAGCATGAAGCAGAGCATCAGCTACCTTACAATAGGAAGGAGAAGTCATGGCTTTTATATATATATGGATGTCCAACCATATTTTGACTAATTCACAAAATTCAAAAGTTAATAACCGAATAATTTTTATTAGCCTTTAAATGATTCAAATTGATGATAATTCAAAACTCGACCAGTTAAATTATTCTTTAAAGTTAAGCTATATTATTGTTTTACCTATTTTTTTAGATTAAAAAATAATACTTTGCATGCAACTAGAAAATATAATCTAGTCATAGTCATAGTTGAGAGGATATTATTTCTACCGAAGCCTAGCTGGGAGGATCATGAACATAACAAATTATGATTATTTATAAACTTCGGTATTATTTATAATTGTGGCAATGATTATTTTTAAAAATATTTTTTATTTTAAAATGTATTGAAATAATATTTTTTAAAATTTATTTTTAATATTATTATATCAAGACAATTCAAAATTATATAAAGAAATCAATTTTTTTTATATAAAAAAATCAAATTATTTTAATTATTGAAAATATTCTATTTGATTATTATATCGTTAAATAAAAATAGGTTTTGATAGCAATGCAGGAGTTTATCCTATAATAAATTATTTTATGTAAAACATAATTTAAATAGTCTCACATATCTGATTTGTATTTGCTTAAGAGGAGCCAAGATAAACCCTAATTTTCCAAAAAAAATAATTTTAGTGTTAAATCTTACTAAATTTACCTTCACTATACATGTAATTTTCTGCCTTAAAATTGCTATTCAGTGTCATGTCAGGGAATATAGTCCAATATTAATTACAATTTATGCAGAATTTATAAACTATGACTTGATAATGAGTTGATATGTTAGGGCAAGATTGGGTTTCCTTGAATTAAAAATTAATGAATCTCAAATATTGAAGAACAATTTAAATTCTAATAATAATAATAATAATAATAATAATAATCCATTAATTTCAAATTCAACAAAAAAGGGTAATAGTTGCTCTTAAGTTGAACACATCACTATATTTTTAACACTTTGAATATTATTTTATAATTTTTTTTATTTAGATAAAAAAATAAATTTGATAAAATCAATATGTTTTGATCTATAATTTAGATAATAGAAAATGTAAGATCAATAATAAAATGGCTGGGTTATAATGTTTGATTCATTTATTTATTTTAGATTTATTTAAGAGTTTGTTTAAAATTGTAATGATAATTAATTTTTAATTTGTAATTATATCAACAAACTTCATTTTTTTATTTTGTACCTTTTTATTTGTCTTGAATAAATACAAATACAAATACAAATACATCTCACAATTTTTATTTTCTAAAATATTTAAAAATTCATAATATTCTAAAAAAATAATTATGCACTAATATAATAACTTATTCAAAATCTTTATAACCAAGACATTTAATCTTCAAACATCTCAAAAGGATAACAAAGCCAAATTAGTGCAAAAGTCTCATGAATGAGTTGTGATTAATGTTTTTGGTTATGTGTTGCGCCATCATCACATAGCATGAAAAAAACAATTCGATGTGTTGGGCTGGGCTTGGGTTGAATCTAAAACCATCACCAGAGAGGTCCTGGTTATCTCCACTCAGACTTAATAATTCTAGGGTTTATAATGAAAATACGTCTAGGGTTTTTGGGCAAC
Organism: Populus ilicifolia; assembly: GCA_015708895.1. Taxonomy (NCBI): domain Eukaryota; kingdom Viridiplantae; phylum Streptophyta; class Magnoliopsida; order Malpighiales; family Salicaceae; genus Populus; species Populus ilicifolia. Next base: position 160,013 of record SRLM01015263.1, read on the forward strand.
TCTGAAACAGAGATAGCAGACTAGATAGACGGCTGCCACAAACCATGAAGACAATTCTGTCGTCTGAGACCATGGACATCCCCGATGGGGTGAAAATCAAGATCAGTGCTAGGATCATTGAAGTGGAAGGCCCAAGAGGCAAGCTGAGCAGGAACTTCAAGCATCTGAATCTTGATTTCCAGCTGATCAAAGACGAGGAAGGGAAGAGAAAGCTGAAGATCGATGCGTGGTTTGGAACAAGAAAGACCAGTGCTGCTATCAGGACTGCCCTGAGCCACGTGGAGAACTTGATTACTGGGGTTACGAAGGGTTACAGGTACAAGATGAGGTTTGTGTACGCTCACTTTCCCATCAACGCTTCCATCACTAACAGCAACACTGCTATCGAGATCCGGAACTTCCTCGGCGAGAAGAAGGTAATAATTTATTCCCAAGTTTTGTTTTTTCTGTCTCGTCTGGTATTCCCGGTGTGATGCTATAAGAAATCAGGTCACGGGTTTTTCATTTTTTTTTAGACTTTGTTGCTAGAAATGTTAGAGCTGCGAGAAAGTTAAAATGTGAATAATGGTGGTGAAAGTTTTAGTTTTGGGTTGCGGCAGCCTGAAATAGATATCTGTAATTGGTGAATTAGTAGAATGTTAATGGAAACACAGCGAGGGTTGGTAAAACCCTGGTAATGTTAATAATCTAGATGCTGTGATTGGTGGAAAATGAAACCTAGTTTTAGGATTTTTTTATATGAGAGAATTGACGTGAGTTTTCAGAATTGATAACGCAGGATGCCAGTTTTTACTAGTGTATCTTACTATCCAAGTGTTTGGAATTAAATGTTGTGATTTGCTGATGGTTTCCTTTTACACGGTGGAATATTGTTAATGCAAGTTTTGTTGGATTTCTATGCTGTCCAGTCTCGGGGTCTGTTGTGCTAAGTATATGGACTCTAGTGTGCTATTTCAAATCTCATTTGAGTCTTATAATACAGCAAGCTCGGTTTCCTGGGCCCAAATGATTGGGTTTTTCATATTTTTCTTTGGATGCTCGAACATGCAAGTGTGGAATAAGTGGTTGTTACTGATAGCTGTATTCTATTTAATTGAAATGAAGATTGTTTTGATTATGGGATCTGGGATTAAGTTTCTGTTTCATGGATACGAGTCACTGTAGATTGGTGGTATGGAAGAAGTGGTTGTCACTGATAGCTGTATTCTAATTATTTGAAATGAAGATTGTTTTGATTATGGCTTCTGGGATTTTCTGTTTCATGGATAGGAGTTATTGTAGAATTGCAGTGCTTGCAATACTGTGACAAAATGCAGACTTTGTGGTGTAGATTGGCGTGTAACTGGCTTCGGACATGTTCTGATGCTGTTGTAGTTGTTTTTTACAGGTGAGGAAGGTTGATATGCTTGAAGGGGTTAGCATTGTCCGATCTGAAAAGGTGAAGGATGAGCTCATCCTAGATGGCAATGATATTGAGCTTGTTTCACGGTCGGCAGCTTTGATCAACCAGGTCTCTTTCTGTCTCTCTTTTCGTGTGTGAGTGTGTGCTAGCATTTCTGTACATGTTAGAATATGTAATCACGAGCATCAAGAACATTATAGCATTCTGTCTTGCGCAATATAGAGTTGTTGTTCCTGTGGATGAGAAAGATGCATCCTCAGTCACTTAAATTGCTTTCATGCTCTTACACCTCCGCTCTTTTGTACAGAAATGTCACGTCAAAAACAAGGATATCCGAAAATTTCTTGATGGTATCTACGTAAGTGAGAAGGGCACTGTGGTTGAGGAAGAATGAGGGGAGCGATTACAGTTGCATCAACATGGTGGGATTTCCGTTCAAGCTTCTTTTTAAATCTTTTGGGTTTTCAAAAAATTTTCAAGTATAACATCTGTTGGATACTTGCTAGAGTTTCTGTTTTTAGAAGTTTTGTTATGTTATGGGATTGCTTTTGTATTTTCTTGCTATGCCCCTGTAGTACAAATATGTCTTACATGATGAAGGCAAGGAGGTAGACACGAGTGGATGTTATATATTTTTTTTTATCTGAAGAATCTTTTTGAACAACATATTATAGAACTCGTTTTTCTTTAATTTGAAGAAAGCTCAGGCGGCCGCGGTTATAATTGTTGAGAAAAGGGGTCAAAGCTTCATGTAGCCGTCTGTCTACTTTGCTATTTTTGCCTTCACGTTTACCATCTATAACCCACTTAAAATCTGCTTTGCAATGCATCTCTCTTCCCCGGTTTGCAAAGTTAATGAACAGTGGTGAAATAGGAAATAAAATTGAATGCTATCCATGTTAAGGGTATTAGAATTGAACCTGAGATCATGCCTATCATCCAGCTCTACTTGCTCCTCCAAATTTGTCAGTATAGAATCTTGAAGAAGAGGTCGGAGGAACTTACTGTTTTGGGCAGCCGAAAATTCGTAAGAGTTTTTCCTTGTCGCTTGCAATTAAATCAGCCAACTCAAGGTGTTTAGACGGCAATGACAATTGCAAGGATCTTCAGTTCACGGAAAATGAACTCCCCTTGCATTCAAAGCTCCGACTGCTATCAATGCCAGTCAAACAATAGGAAGAGGTGCATGCACCTAGAAGGTTAGATGCCACCATGGCTTAATTCTATGGGAAGAGGAGGGCGTTACGTCACGATCCCTCCTCTGCAAGATCCCCTTGCCGTCAAGGTTCTTTTTTCGTTTTTCAAAGAAGCTCAAATGTGTTTCTGGGGGCGGTGAGTAGCCAATAGCCACCACAGCCCATTGGTGCCTTTCTGCTGTAAATCAGAAGGCAGAGACGGTTAGCTCTGGCCGTGTGCCATCTGGTACATAACAGGTCCCACTGGCATATCATGCCATCCAACATTGGCAGACAAGCACCATTCACGTGGCGAGTCAGAAAGCTCTTAAGGGTTCCATGATTAACAACATTTGTTTTCAGACATTTAAAAAACGGAATGCCACGCTGAATCACACCAAAACCAGCAGCTCCTCCTCTCAAATCAATGTCTTTTCAAGTGAAAAAATCATGGTGTACCTGAGAGAAAATGTAAAATGATTTCATAGCTAGCAAATCTAATGACCATTCGAACCAACTTTCAGAGAATTAATTGCCGCTACCAGGCTCTGGATAGATCAGGAATTTAAGAAGTGACCCTCTACATAAATTATGCATGGGCATGCGATGGTCCCAAAACACTGAGGGCTTATGGCCCCACGCTTCAGAAAATTTGTCCTTAGCACTCAGTTGAACTGCAATGAGATTACACCATTCCACTCGGTACTGTTCTGTTGCCTTCTGAGCAAGGCAATTCCATTTCTGTTTCCTTTTCCTAATAAATTCCTTGCGGGGGGTGTTCGTGTATTTGTGCTACACCTTCTTCTTGCCTTGCTTTGATTAGAAAGTTCTAGTAGACTTGGATTGGTAGCCTCCTGAACTCAAGTGGACCGTATTAGGCCATATCAACTTAGTGGGCACAAAAGCCATTCGTCTATTTACTATTGTGGGGCCTAAATTTTAAACTCTCTTCAGTCCAGTCCCTCTATAGTATACCACAGATTCATAAGACCCCCCCTCCTCATTAACTACCTAGCAAAGATTGATGTAGATGGGGCCTAAAGAGGTGTCTCCATCTCTCTGAAATCCTCGAGCACTTCCCTTGCTTACCTTCTCCTACCACATCCAATAAACCAGTCAGCATTTCTGTATTTTTCCTAAGCTGTAATGCTTTCCCTGCAACAACCCTCATCAACTTATCCACTCGTTTTCACTCTTCAAAAAGACAAGTAACGTAAGCACCCTCTGGGTCCATGCACTCAGTATGTTTATCTCATCATCATGTTCCTTGGATAAACACTCATATGTTGTCTTGGCTAGCAAGACGGTAAGATCTTGGTCGATGAAAGATTTGATTTTGCTTAGTTTAATAATTTCCTTTGTCTTGAAATAGAAAAGATGAGGATATAAAAAACAGGAACATCGCATCTCAGGACAGGACATGAGAGATGGAGACAACAAATCCCCAGTGAAACATGTTTATGTATCTATTATCAACACCAACAAGATCATGCTTCATCATGTGTATAGAAATTAATGGTTGCCAAGCCTATCACGTTTAGTGGCAAAAATTAAAGCAATCAACTTGGTTAATGGGCAGATCATAAGCATCTAATCATCGACAACCATCCAACTACACATCACTAATGCTCTTATTAATGCCATATCTATCTTGATCATCATTGACCTTATCATAATATTCATTCAAGAGGCAATCATGTGGAGCTCAAATCAACCCTCCATGCAAATGATACCTTGCCTGTACATGATTTTAACTATTTTGTAATATCGATCTATCAAAATAATTCAAAAATATCTAATAAAATTATTGTTTATCAGGCGTAGATAAGATAGAGAACAGAGAGCCGAGCAATATTTTATTATTTTTATTGGTGAAGTGACATTTTCTTTTGGTAGTGGAGGGACAGTTACTGGTGAGGGTCTGCTTTGAAATGGGTTCAAGAGAAATATTAGGTGTGCTGTAAAAGCCATGGAGTAAAAGAAAAAACCTCAAGGACCCCACATGGAACCGTTTCTTTTTCAATTATTTGATCGAACCGTTTCTTTTGCTATATTAGGGGTGCATTGACAGTAGTTATCGCATCCAAGGGAAAGTAACTGAAAAAACCATTCTTGAAAACTTGGGGCATAGCCAGTGAGTTGTCGGAAGCGCAAGATGAGCTGGTACGGGAAGAACCTATATTGATAAATTTTTTAAATAAATTTATTCATTTAAGAAGACATAAAAATAATTTTTTTTAAATATTTTTATATAAACATCTCAAAACTATTAAAATATATTAAAAAATAATTTAATATTTTTTAATGTTAATTATATATTTGAAATGCAATCAAATACATGTAGAAATAATACGCGAAATACCCTCTTAAACTGTTATAGAAATATTTTTATGTTTTTTTTCTTAATTTTAAATTATTAATGAAACGCAATATTGTATTAACTGAGAAAGAATTAATAATCTTATTATCCTAATATATACGAAAACTGATACGAGAATACTAAAATGATACGAAAATACGCAATTATTGTAAAAAAGTAATGCATTTCTTGATGCCTATAAAATCATCTCGGTCTTTGCTTCCACGCAATCTCTCCCTTCTTCTTTCCTTGTGGAGCTGATAGATCCATCTCAAGGCTCAAGCATAACTGGCAAGAACTCAAAATCCCAAGCTACAAAATACGCAAGAAAATTGAAGTTCCAAAATGAGACCAGCACCACTAGAAGCAGAGGCAGCGAACATCAGTCGTCTATCTCCACCACCACTCCATTCTAGAGCTCCATCATGTGATCCTCAAGTTCATAGCTGCAAATGGTGGCCTTACTCAAACTCAAATGATTTTGGAGCCAACACAGCTATGATCCTCATCATTCTCCTCTGTGCGCTCATTTGTGCTTTGGTTCTCAACACAACTATTCGATGGTTCTTGCGAAGCAATAACAACAACACATCAGACCGCCTTGGCGAACTTGAGGAGCAGAGGAAACCCAAAGATGAGGCAGACATGGAAACGCTAGTGCTGGCTACGACAAAGGTGTATTCTGCTGGAATGAAGCTTGGTGGGGTGGAGGCAGATTGCGCTATTTGCTTGTCAGAATTCGTGGAGGGTGAGGGGATTCGGGTGTTAGGGAGATGTGACCATGGATTCCATGTCCTTTGTATAGAAAAATGGTTGTCTTCTCATTCTTCCTGTCCTACTTGCCGCCGTAGTTGTCTTGCTTCCTCCTCCACTTCACCAGAACCTGACAATTGTGGCGCAGGAAATGGCCACGATAGCAACTCTTCTCAATCAGCAGAACCTGAAAGAGCTGCAGACAATCTGAGCACCAATGGAAACATACCCGTGTAGCTGGTTCTTACAAAGGACAGATTTTTGGTTTTGTTTTCTTCTTCTGATCGTATTCTGTAATCTTCTGCTGCATATTTCTGCATTTAATCTCCTTCCCTTTCACATTCCAATCCCACCCATTTGATTTAGAAAGCTCTGAAACATTACAATCTCTCAATAAGAATTACAAAGGCCATAATCATGTAAGATAGCTCTTAAAGAAAATTCCAGTAAATGGGATTTCCTTCGTTTATGTTAAGGACACCAAACATGAATCTTATGTAGAACCAAAGCTAACATAGCTCAACTGATGTCCATAGCTCAACTGATGTCCATATCCTTCTCCCCTTTAAAGGCCTCAAATTCGAACCCATGTCAATACAGAGTAGTTGAGATACTTCTTATCCAATAAAACTTGTATGATGTTGAGTTCTTCAAACACATAGTCCCTTTCAGTTTCAAAGAGAATGAATCGATAGCGCTACCATGTATTGAATGTCTTTTGGCTAATGCCAAGATTCTGGTCCCGTTTGTTGTCTGTTGCTGAATGGTAAAGAAGCTTAGCGTTCAACTCGCTACCAGCAAAGAATTATTCTTTCATCGCTTTGCGTGACCGTTAAATTCCCTCGTTTCTAGCAAGCAACTTTTTCAAGCTTTTTCAATGAACTTTCCGTAAGAGGAATATGAGCCGCTCCTTTCCTTAATCATCTTATCTTTCGAAAGCATCAATGCAAATGTGCAATCTTTTTCCTTTCCTTTGGAATTGCTTGGCCGCAAAACTCACTAAAACCCCTCACCCTGCTTCAACTACATTTCTCTGTGAATTAGTGATGGCAGAGATGCATGTACTGGACGTATTTCCACAAGTTTACTTGCATAAAAAATGAGGGCTTGCACACCTCCTTCGGCACAAGTCAGTCTAAGAACATCGCTACAGATTTCATTACTCACACAGAAATAAACAAATTCCAAAGAAAACAGAGAGAAAACTGAAAGACTAGTGATCGAACACATGTTATAAGAGTGAGAAAGAGAACAAATCCAACAAAATCGAAATCAGGCCAGACAAGCCATAATAATCAGTTTTGACAGTACAAAACCATAACGATAAAGGAGGGATGTAAAAAGGGGAAGATAAAACACAATTGCATCTCAATTCCTATGAACAATGGAGGGTCCTGCTTCATGGTATGCTGCCTTCTTTAATCAACGTCCGCAAGCAAGCGACAGAACCCATAAGAATCCAACTTACAATCTACAATAAATTGCCTGAACAAAACAATGAGCACCATATAAACAAAAACAGAAAGTAGCACGCATGCCAGGCCAAATAAAAAATGGAAGAGGAAGCAGTAGAAGAAGAAAAATAATTTACGTAGAAGCTCAGAACAGTATACTATGATTAATAAGCATGTGTAATGACCTATTCCTATAGTTTGGTCCTCTCTCCCTTATGTTTGCATGAGTAGAATAATGGGATTTCTAGTGACTTCAAGTTTTGTAGGCTTACAGGCTAGGAATCACTTAAAACGTATGAAATATCAAATATAACTATGAAAAGGAGAAACTAGGTATAGAACAGAATCATCATGGAAGAATATGATATATACCTCCTGGAAAATGCTGAAGGAAGCCAGCATAGCTCCTCTAATCCAAGCACTGTACTTTCTTTTCGCACTTCATGATCAAATCGTAAGTGATTTCATGAATTCCAGGTGTTTCCATGCCGATGAGTGATGGTTGAAATGGGACTTCAGGGCAATGGAAAAGCTCTGTACCAATGGAGATGCCTGGCCATCAGGTAGCTCATGACTCTTCTCAATTGACGAGCTACTTTTAGCAGTTTCAATTTCCTGCTCATAATCAAAGGCCACATACGCAATCCTCTCCTTCATGTCACGAACAATTTCCTGTTCAGCAGCTGTGGTGAATGAGTGCCTAATCACTGCAAGGATCATCGTCAAGGCATTTGTTATATTCCTTCCAGCAAGATCAATCATATGAATTGCATGAGGAACGTATGGCGTTCATAGATGGCAACTATAGACAAATTTGAAGAGAACGAGATAGAAAATGGAGAAGGGTTCTCTGATATATACATTCCCTACTCACCTGTAGCATGTTAGAATCTATGAGAATTTGCCTCTGAAGATAGCTGTTAGACTTAGTCTTTGAATTTATTTTTTCATAACATAGTCTGTTGTAAGTTTTACTAATATTCTGCTATTAGTAATAATCTGTTGTAAGTTTTACTAATATTCTGCTATTACTAATAATCCAACAATCTCTTGAGTTTGTTGAGAATTTATAGCATTTTGAATTTGATTACTTAAAGTATTTTTAATTTATAATATTAATTATCTTTCAGCTTTAACTTTCTTTATATTAGAATTTATTGTATTTATTATTCATTTAAAATTACATATTTCAACTGTATTTATTTAAACCGTAAATTTTAATAGTAGTATTAGAGCTATATCTTATAAGTTAGGAGGCAAGTTTTTTAAGTACTAAACACGATAAGGTTGAGTACCAAACATAGAAAGGGTGAGTGTAAACACTAGTGATTATTTTATCTATTAATACTATGTTTATTTCAAGCAACTCTGCATTTGCAATTTCAATGTCCAATGGTGAACACTATCATATTTAGGTTGTCAAGATGAGATTTTTATCTAAAATCTTAAGGCTTGTGGAATGTTGTAGTGTTTGATTCTGATCCACCACCATTGATAGCAAACCTTATAATTGCTCAGATGATATCACATGAGGAAGAAAAACTCAAGAAGGACAAAGTCATCACCTGCCTACATTCTGGACTTGCAGATCACTTCTTCACCAAAATTATGAACTTGGAAACACCAAAACAGGTATGGAATAAGCTTTAAGGTGAATTTGAGGGCAGTGGTTGAGTTAAACTATTAGACCTTTTGTATTAAAAAGGGAGTTTGAGTTGATGAAAATGAAAGATAATGAATCCGTCAAAAATTATTCCCGCAGATTAATAGATGTTATAAACCAAATGAGACTTCTTGGCAAGGCTTTTATAGATCATAAGGATGTAGAGAAAATCATGGTTTTGGTACTATAAAAGTTTGAAGCCAAAATGTTTGCCATAAAAAAGTCTTGTGATCTGAACAATCTTACCATCGCAAAATTAACCAACAAACTTCATGTACAAGAGCAAAGGGTCCAAATGAGAGATGAAGAGGCTATTGAAGGAGCTTTCCAAGCAAACACCAAGGAAAAGAGTTTTGAAAACTTGTAATGAAAGAAGTCTTTCAAGTTTATTAAGGGAAAACTGAAATATCTTCAAGAAAACAAAATTACTCACCTTGCTCTCATTGCAAAAGAACCAACCATGCTAAGAAGGATTGTTGGTATAAACTCAAACCTTTTTTCAAGTGCACATTCCGTAATAATCTTGGCCACTGTGAGAAATATTGTAGAGCAAATATGAAACAATCTCAATAGCATATTCACCAGGAAGCAAATGTTTTAGAAAAGAAAAAGAGGATGACAAGCATTTGTTTATGACATTATATGTTAGAAGTTCTTATGAACAAAATATTTAGCTAATTAACAGTGGCTGCACTAATCACATGACTAAACATCTGGTAATATTTCTTCCATTGATAAATCAATTCAACCAAAAGTCAAGCAAGGAAATGGTGATGTTGTACAAGCTAAAGGAAAAGGAATGATTACTATCAACACCAAAAAAGGTACAAAGATCATCAATAATGTTTTTTACATTCCTGAAGTAGATCAAAATCTACTTAGTGTTGCACAAATACTAAAAAATGGTTATGTAGTTTCTTTTAAAGAAAGGTTTTGTTTTATCTCTGATATACATGGATTAGAGATAACAAAACTAAAAATAGATGGTAATAGCTTCTATTTAAAGCTTGATATAGTTTAAAGACATGTCTTTTATGCCAAAGTTGATGAGAGTATTATATGGCATAAAAGATATGGTTATTTCAACTTAAAGACTTTAAAGTTTATTCATGATATACCTGAAATCCATGTCAGTGACCAAACTTGTAATAGTTGTGAGCTTGGGAAGCAACATTGACAAACATTGTCTCAAAGTATATCCTAAAGAGCCACTCACAATCTAGAGTTAGTCTATACAAACATTTGTGAACCAATGAGCACAACTTTATTAAGTAATAATTTGTATTTTATTCTTTTCATTAATGATTTCAATAAGATGACTTGAGTTTATTTTTTGAAAACCAAGTAAAAGCCACCTTTTATGTTTAATAACTTCAAAAAAATGGTAGAAACTCAATGTGGTTAGAAAATTAAGAAGCTCAAACCTGATAATAAAGGAGAGTATACTTCAAAACAGTTCAGTGTTTTATGTCAGAAAGCTGGAATTGTGTATTAACAGTTCCATACTCACCATAATATAATGGAGTTTCATAAAGGAAGAACATGACTATGATAGAGATGACAAGGTGCATTCTATTTGAAAAGAAGTTACAAAAGTTTTTATGGGCTGAAGCTGTAAACACTTCAGTTGACTTGCTCAACAAACTACCATCAAAGTCTGTTTAAGATAGAACACCATCAAAGGCATAGTTTAGTGGTCATCCTATTGTCAAACATCTTAAAGTATTTGAATCATTATGCTGTTTTCATGTGCCATAAGCCAGAAGAGGAAAACTTAATGAAAGAGTTGAAAAAAGAATTTTTATAGGATATGCAACAAAATTTAAAGGTTACAGAATATTCAATTTGAGTATAGCTAGAGTTCAAATTAGTAAAGACGTTCATTTTGATGAGAATTCCTAATGGAAGTAGGACTTAAAAGAAATTGATCGCACAACCACAATTGCTCTTGAACCATCAGTATGAGGAACTAGAGATTAACTAGATATTGAAAGAACTTTAAATACAACAATACTTAATGTGAGACCTTTATCTGATGTATATAAAAGATGTAATTTGGTACATACTGCTAAACTTACAAGCTATATTAAAGCTGTAAGATTTTTAGCTTGGATTGATGCTATGAAGTCAAAAATTAATTTTATTAAAAGAAATAGAACCTGGAAATTGACAGAACTTCCTCAAAACAAAAAGAAAATTGGTGTGAAGTGGGTTTTCAAAATCAAATTCAATCCAGAAGGTTCAATTTTCAGACACAAGGCTAAATTGGTTGTTAAAGGCTTCGCTCAAGTTGCTAGAGTGGATTATGGTGATACTTTGACACCAGTTGCTAGGTGTGATACCATTAGACTTCTACTTGCATTTGCGAGTAAAAAGGAATGGAAAATGTATCATTTAGATGTCAAGTTTGCTTTTTCTAAATGAGATGCTCCTTGAAGAAATCTATGTTTAGCAACTAGAAGGCTTTGTAGTTACCAGTCATGAACACCAAGTATATAAGCTACAGAAGGCTCTTTATAGCTTGAAACAAACACTGAGGGCATGGTACAACAGAATTGATACTCATCTGATTCAACTTGGATTCAAAAGAAGTGAAAATAAAGTTATCTTATATTTGAAACAAGATGAAGATGGTCTGCAACTAGTAATTTTACTCTGTGTGGATGACATGCTAGTGACTGGTAGTAATGTCAAATTGCTGGAAGAATTCAAAAGAGCAATGCAAGATGTTTTTGAAATGTTTAATGACACGATCAAAAGATTAATATCTTCTTCCAAGTGCAGGAGTGTCGAAGTAAGGTGTTTGGTTAAAACTGTGGTTGAAATTGAGATTGAACAAAAAGTAGTTTAATGTATTTGGTTAATAATGCTTTTGAAATTAAGGTTATAAAATAATTTTAAAAAATATATATTATTATTTATGATTTTTAATTTAAATATTATAGATTTAACTATTGCTATTACATCATAAAATAAACAATACTTTATATAAAATATTTTTTATTATTTCATTAATCATTCTATAATTTCATTACATATAAAACACATTCGACAAGGACTACACTTTTCATAAATTTCTTAAGAGCACAACAACACCAAGTAAAATATAATCAAGAATAAAATTGAGATTGCATTTAAATTCTATAAATGCAGCGTCATCGAGTGATCTCTATCTAATTTATGCAATCATTGAATAATGTTTAACATTAGCTTTTTTTTAAAAAACACAATTAAAAATATTTTTTTATTTTGTTAGGTCAAACCTGGTTCAATACATTTAGCATTGAATTGGACTAGTCCGGCCGGAATAGTAAAGCATGGCTTCATTGTTGGTAGGTTTTCTCATCACAAGAAGTAGCAATTAACTGCTTCTTGTAAACTTGTGTGGCTGTGCCATAGTTAATGTTGGAACCTATTAGTTTAAAATTACGGTAAAAATATTACCAAACAATAATATTTATGGCTGAATCTCGTATATAACCACATTACCAAATAACATTCAATTCTGTTTATGTAATCTCAGTTATTTATGTAACTGACTTTTTACCAACCACATTCAATTCTGTTTTGTTAATTAAAAAACTAATAGATTTTGCATAGATTCATTGTTTGTGATAATGACAGTGGAATGATTAAGGTGAGAAACCGTATTCTTTTAATAGTTTGTGTTGATTTCTTGCTGCATTGTGAAGGAAGCCCTTTCCAGTGCTCAAAGGTAACCCTTCATCTCGATCTTTCTCCTTCAACAGGCAGGTTTTGGTAGAGATGATGCGCCGAAGGCCCCATTCCCCAGCTTTGTCGCATTAGACATGAAACAGGGAATTTCCTATGCTCAAAGAGTTAACACAAACCATAATCAGCTTACTGAGCACAAGATAGATCATGCCAGCAACATTACTCACTCATTTTCCTTGTTCTACGCGAGCAGATCACATACTCAAAAACATCATCATTCATCAGCAACAATCCATATCCACCTAAAAAAACTCAAGAGAAAAGAAAACCCAATCATTGTCTATATCATGCAAGTTTCAATACCAAGGAGAAACGACCAAGAACCAATATAGAGAAATCTATGATCCAACTGAAAACAATAAAGCAGGATATATCAAAAGTAAAGCATCTCAATTCTTGAATTTAGCAAAGAATCATCATAAACAACTCAAAAGAACGTAGGGCTCATTCCTATACTTTCTTCGATCATTCGTGAACAGTGTGGTCCTGATTTTTTATTTTAATGCGTGGTCCTGGCTCATGAACATGGTGCGTGTTTAGTTAGCCCACCTTACCTGCCTGGACTTGTATCAATCCTGTGCGAGCCTCGGTACTGAGCAATGAAATACCCATTTGATGAATAATGGATTTTTGCAAAATCCCCATCACCTCTGCAAGATCAGGCCTTACCAGATGCACACAGACCGTTGCCTATTATCTTCCCTTCCCCTTCATTCCAGCTATTTCTTTAACAAAGCCGAAACCAGAGTTAGTCAGCTATAGACAAGCCACCCCTACAAACCAACCCGAGGGCCTCATATTGTGTTTGTGTCATTTTATTGTAACTTGTAAGAATCAAAGGTTCAATCAACTTTGTAAATCGGAGAAAAAACCCATACTAGCAAGAGAGTTTTCTGTACAACGACGATGACCAGCATTTGGTTCCTCCTCTATTACCACAATCTTCAAAGAATAAGAGGAGCATGCTGAATATTATGTATTGATGAAAAAGAGGAGCATGCTAACTGAGCGTAGCATGCTCCTGTGCTTTCATTATTCATCAATGCAGGTTTTATTCTGTGATGAAAAACAGCCCCTACAATATTATTTACTCGTATCGGGTGAGGTGGGCTAATCACAGATTCACAGTGAGCCAGGACGATGCTAATAAAATCTAAAAAATGAGAGCGAACTCCAAGAACATCCACGCATTTCATTTCATTTCTTTCCGTATACAAAAGTAAACTTGACATGAAAAGACAGGGAAAACAAAGGAAAAGAGCGAACGATTGTAGTGATCAAATACATTAATGCTCTTCATGAGGCGATAACTTGGAGGAGATAAATGGCAATCTATATATGATTACACATACTAAGTACATGTTTCATATAGTAACTATGAGGGGGGAGAACAAAATCAAAGATCACAATCACGCCAAAACAAGCCATATTACTCGGCCTCACAATCCAAAACCATATTGATAAAGGAGGGATGGGAAAAGGGGCAGGCAAAATGGATGTGCATATCTAGAAGCACTTCCTGTGAACAATGGAGGGTCCTGATTCATCATACTCGGCCTTTGATATCCACATCTGGATAAAAAATTAAAATCTAAAATCAATTGCCTGGACAAAAATGCTGAAAGCCAAATAAATATAGACAGAAAGGAAGTAGAAACTACAGAACATTGTAAAATAATTAATCCAGTACATGTTATGACTTGGTTTCTAATTTGGTTGTTTTATTTTGTACCCATCACCATTGCCAATTGTCTTGTGCGTGTTATTCTCGCGCATGCTTGTACGTGTTTCTCAACTAATGGTAGTTAACGTTTGTTCTGTTCTGTTCCATTACTTCACCCTTTAGCCTCTTTTTTGCTAGCATGTGATTCTGGTGACCGTTAACTCTTTTGAGCTTTTGGGTCAAGAATAACTTTACCATTTGCAACATCAAATACAACGATAAAAAGGAGATAATGGAGATGTGCGATACATGCCTGTTGGAAAGTGCTGAGGGAAGCCAGTATAGACCCTCCGATCCAAACACTGTATTTTCTCTCAGGAGGAGCAACCACCTTGATTTTCATGCTACTTGGAGCAAGAGCTGTGATCTCCTTGCTCATTCGATCAGCTATTCCTGGAAACATGGTAGATCCACCGCTGAGTACTATGTTACCATACAAGTCTTTCCTGATATCAACATCACACTTCATGATCGAATTATAAGTGGTTTCATGAATTCCTGGTGCTTCCATTCCAATGAGTGATGGTTGAAATAGGACCTCAGGGCAACGGAAACACTCTGCACCAATGGTGATAACCTGGCCATCAGGTAGCTCATAGCTCTTCTCAATTGAAGAGCTACTTTTAGCCGTTTCAAGCTCCTGCTCATAATCAAGGGCCACATACGCAAGCTTCTCTTTAATGTCTCTTACAATTTCCCGTTCAGCAGTTGTGGTGAATGTGTAACCTCTCTCTGTAAGGATCTTCATCAAGGCATCTGTTAAATCCCTTCCAGCAAGATCAAGCCTAAGGATTGCATGGGGAAGTGCATAGCCCTCATAGATGGGGACTGTGTGACTAACTCCATCACCAGAATCCAGCACAATACCTGAAAAGCACGCCACAAAAAGAAAGTTACAGTCAACTTTGAACAGCATTAATTTTTTCCTTGCAATTGAAAACAGAGAAGAGTTCTCACATATATATATATATATATATATATATATATATGCATCCCATACGCACCTGTAGTACGCCCACTAGCATAGAGGGAGAGCACTGCTTGGATGGCAACATACATGGCAGGGACATTAAATGTTTCAAACATAATCTGTGTCATTTTTTCCCTGTTGGCCTTAGGGTTCAGGGGAGCTTCAGTAAGGAGAACAGGATGTTCTTCTGGAGCCACACGAAGCTCATTGTAGAAAGTGTGATGCCAAATCTTTTCCATATCATCCCAGTTGCTAACAATCCCATGTTCGATAGGGTACTTTAATGTGAGAATACCTCTTTTTGATTGGGCCTCATCCCCAACATAGGCATCTTTCTGCCCCATCCCGACCATAACACCTGTATGCCTAGGCCGGCCAACAATACTGGGGAAGACTGCCCTTGGAGCATCATCTCCAGCGAAACCTGCCTGTTGAAGAAGAAAACAATTCAAAGTTATAAGCATGTTCATGTGAACTTTGAAAGGCTCTCACAACATTGCAGGCCTAAAGGAAAACAAAATATTAAAAGACAACCACAATCACCTTAACCATTCCAGTGCCATTATCACAGACAAGAGGTTGAATTTCCTCACCTTCAGCCATGGTTTATAGTGAACCTGCAATTCAAGTAGTGTCATCTAGTCAAGGCAAAGAATCATAGCAAGGTACAATAATATTTGGAAAAATAACCATAAATTCATCCTTCAACAGAACAGACTGGTCTTCGGAAAGGCAAAAGATTATTGTACTTTAACAATAAGAAAATGATTGCTTATATCATGGAGAAACAAACTTAA
Source organism: Populus ilicifolia (assembly GCA_015708895.1). Lineage (NCBI taxonomy): Eukaryota > Viridiplantae > Streptophyta > Magnoliopsida > Malpighiales > Salicaceae > Populus > Populus ilicifolia. The sequence goes on from SRLM01015263.1 coordinate 176,044, forward strand.
ATGAAGGGCTAAGTACTTTCATTGAAAGCAAACTTGAGCAAGACAAAGGTTACACCAGCAACACAACAATTTAATTCTCTATTCATGGCCATGCCAAAACAAAGGCCAATGATCCCTACATCACCCCAAAGGTTAATGCAAATCCACGATCAGCTTAATGAACATAATAAAGATCACACCAGTCATAAAAGTCACTGATTTTTCTCGAGCACAGCACAAATCATGTACGCAAACATTCGTGTTTGGAAAATCTCACATCTAGAATCAAGGTAAACATTTGTCTTAGATCAATATACAAAAACAAGAAATCCAAATTGAAGACCCCAATAAAATAAGCATCGACAAATTGATATTTCCCATTAGAGTTTTCGTGCAATTTCTACAGCAGAGTTTTGAACATAAAGCGCTATAGCATTAAAAAAAATAAAATCTTAATTGAGATAAACCAGTTATTAATCTTGATTACTGTACTTTAACAATAAGAGCAGACCTTGATTACTGTACTTTAACAATAAGAGCAGACCTGTCCACATCACCAAGAAACAAACTTTGAACAAAATGTTAAATTCTTCAACTGAAAGCAACAAACAATTTGATTCCCTGATCATCGCAACACCACAACAAAGGCCAGTGGTCCTAAGACGCAGTTAAGAGTTTTAGTATAATTTGCACAGACCAAAGCGCAAGTCTTGAACATAAAACAACTAAGCATGCATCTAATGATCCTGATTCCAATAAATCCAGAATTGATCTTGATTTAAACAAGTTTGTTGACAAATTGAAGCACAAAATGCTCCGATCATTGACTGTGAAGACTACAAGGCACAGATAAAACAATGATACAACAAAATCAGCACACAAAACACCAAAACCTACAGGTACAAAAGATCTAAATGAAGAAAAGTATGATCCAAGTAAAACCTATCAACAAAAAGCACTAATACTAGCCAAGAAAGAACAAAAGCTACAGCAAACCCAATTCTTGAATAAAGCAAAGGAACACTATAAACAATTCAAGAAACAAACTTTCTTTGAACAAACAACGTACCTTGAGATTCTGATAATATAGAAAACCAAAACTGAGAGCAAAGAAGAAGGAAACTCGAGTAAGAAGAAAAAAGAAAGAAACCCAAGTTTCTTCTGTTGTATACTCACAGCATGTGCGTTCTCTAGAGAATGTGGTTACTGCTTTTATATTAGAAGCGAAAGAAATTAAGAAAAAGTTGTAGTTTTTTGACTAGTGAGACGGGAGTGAAACGGAGAGGGGTCCCTTTCCTTTCTTTTCCTTCCTTTTCTTTCTTCAATCCCAAGGGAAAAAGCGCAGAGAAATAATGCTAAAAGCAAAAGCAAAAAGAGAGAAGAGAGGGAACAGGTGGGCATTGTGCCACTGGACTGACAGTGAAGCAAGTGGAGGATTTGCTTGCTTGACGCCTTGCTTTACTTTGGAAAATATCTACTGATGCTTTCCATTCTCTTCTTCTTTTTTCAACTTCAGAACAGAAGAGATATGTTTTTATTAGTTGCTAAAGAAAATTGTACGACAACAGAAGAAAAAACAATTTAATTAAAGGTTAAAAAAATTAAAATTAAAATTAAAATTTAAACAAACCATTAACAACAACAAAAATCATTATGAAAAGATCTAAGGGCCTCTTATAGACATGTTTTAATTTTCTTTGTTTTAAAGGTAAAATTATTATTTTTATTATGCTTTAAAAAATAAAAAAATACAAATACTCTTATTTATCTATTTCAAAAAGAGTAATTGAGTTATTTTTATTATATTTAAAAAAATAAAAAAATAAATGCCTTCATCAATCCTTTACTTATTAATGAATCATATAAAAGATTTAAATACTCCTAGAAATTAAGGTTTTTTTAATATATATATATATATATAGGAAGCAAAGACACCATTATGCTATTTAGTGAACAACACAAATTATTCTACATGTGCAATATTTTTAAAGCTTGTTTGCATAACTTTTTATGTTAAAATATATATTAATGATGTTTTTTATTTTTTAAAATTATTTTTATATTAGTACATTAAAATAATTTAAAAATATTAAAAATATATGAATTTAAAGTTAATAAAAAATAAAAAAATTTAATTTGTTTTAAAATATTTTAAAAATACAGAAATAAACTCGAGTTGATTTATGAATTTTGCCATCATTTTTCCAAGGGTCACTGGCTGGTTCGTGCAAGCAATAAGAGGAATTATGAATTTAAGGTTTGAAATTCAAGGTATATGCTGCTTCTTGGAGAGATGCTGTATCTATTTGTTAGTATTTATTCTTATTTAAGATAATTTTAAATCTCAACTCCATTATATACGCGCTGAGATCCTTCCAAATACGTGTACGTGTTGAAATATATCATATTTTTGTAAAAATATATTTTTAACTCTAAAAGATTAATCCAATATGGTTTTTTATATTATTAAAATTGTTCAGAAAAAAAAAGCTAAATGTTAGACACATAAACTGGTCTGAACATATATTTTATCATCAAATAAAATAACAATATGATACATGTATTTGAAGTAAATATAACCATAAATCTACATAAATTTGCTTCAAAATTAGGAGATATAATTTATTTTTTAGATAAATCAAATTAAAAATATTAATGATTTGATCAAAAATTTATATGGTATAACCATGCTTTTTTTAAAAATTATTATTTATTTATTAATATTTTTAAATTGTTTTAATTTGTTTATGTCAAAAATATATTTTAAAAAATAAAAATATTATTTTAACAAATTTTTAAATAATTCTCAACTCAATATTTTATATAAAAAAAATATCTTAATCCACTTTTCTGTATTTTTTTTTTAAATACACGTTTCGAACTCTCGCCACTGGGCAGCTCATATGACAGAACCTCTGTTTAGGCCTGTTGAAAATTCTACCATGGGCTAGGCCGCCTTTAATGAAATCAAGACCTCCATGAGTTCATGTCAGCAGTGGTCGGGGATACAGCAAGCTTTGCTGTTCATAGGCAAGAGGAAGAAGAAGGATGAGGGAAGTGAAGAAGGCTTTGAGTTTCATCTTGACAGTAGAATTTTGGAGGATGGGAATCTTTTGGACACTCTCTCTTGTCATGTCTTACCTCCAGTTGTTCTGGCAAAGGGTTTTTGCTAAAAGGCCTAATGCTTATCCTCGTTGCCCGCCGCAAAGAATTGGGACTAAGAAACCCATTTGCGTGATTACTGGTGTAAGATATGGATTTTAGTGGTTTTTTTAGTCTGGATAAGCACAAAAAAATCTGTATTATTTTGGGTTTTAATCATTTTTCTTGGTTGTGTGTTGCTGCTGCTACAGGCTACGTCTGGTATTGGTGCGGCGGCAGCTTATGATCTTTCAAAGGAGGGGTTTTATGTTGTTCTTGGTACTCTGCTGATTTTAGTTCATGTTCATTTTGTTTCATTTGTGTAGTAGGATAACAATGTCATGAATTGTGAAGATGAATGAATTTTAGTGACTGTTAGGAGAAATAATTAGGGAAGGATTCGAGTTGCATAATTGTCATTTGTAAAGTAGTTAGCTTGCTGATATTGTCTAATAAAAAAAGTTGTGATTTTTTTTATGGATGGATTTGAATTGTTTGATTAACGAAGTAGAGTAGCTAGTGTCTTGTATTGATATGTTAGTAGTATTCTAGATGCCTGCAATAAATTGACATCTGTATAATGGTCTCTCTTCTAATCATGCTAGAATCATTTTTTCACACCATCTTTGAACAACAAAGATTCTCCTATCAGTTCAAAAACTTGTTGCTGAAACTCATCTTATACATGCAGTTGGAAGGTCATCCCAAGTGCTATCTATGGTATGTAATCCATGCCGTCAGTGACTGGTCTATTATTTATGTCCATGCTCCGCATTGAATTTTCTTTAAGTTTTCTTGTACTTATTGCATTGCTTGTGTGACAGATGATAGAATGGATACTCAAAAAGAATAAGGATGCCTATGTAGAAGCTTTTGAGGTTGACCTCTCATCTTTCCAATCAATCTTGAAGTTTAAAGACTCACTTGAGAAGTGGCTATTAGATTCACATATGCATGTTTCTGTCCAACTCTTGATAAACAATGCTGGGATACTGGCAGCTTCACATCGTCTCACAGAAGAAGGCTATGATCAGTAATAGAAATCAAACTACTGTGTTTTCAGTTCCTGTTTCTTTCCTGGTTAGATTGAGAATTTCATGGTGACAAGCTAACCTGTTTTTGCCAGGATGATGGGTACAAATTACATTGGTGCCTTCTCTTTGACCAAACTTCTCCTACCACTTCTCAAAAACAGTCCTGTTGGCTCACGGATAGTAAATGTCACCTCCTTTACACATCGAAATTGTAAGGACTTTTATAATCAATCTCTATGAAGCATATTTTTGAGGATTAGATGATTGGTTTTTAGGCATGTAGATTATCAATGGTAGCTAGTTGTCTACATCAGCGATTATCTGTCATGTTTTCAATGAAGAATGAATTTTGTAATGACAGTGCCTACTTTGTTACTTGCACACGGCCTCAGTCTGTTTGGATGTGTCTTGTTCTTAAATTTCTTTTCATTTCGTTCTTTTTTAGAGAGATAAAATCCTTTTTTTAATTATTTTATTAGCAGCATTTCTAGTGAGGAGTGCAAAGCAAAATATTTTGCATTGCAATGAAGTTTACACAGATGCTTGATAAAAAATGTAATTACATTTGCTCTTTTCTTAGTATTTAATGTACAGATCGACAAAGAAACTGTTGTTGGGAAGTGCCTCTCGAGATCAAAACAGTATCCATTTTCTCATGTCTACGAGTTCTCCAAGTGTAAGCCATAACAATCACACTATACACAAATGGATTGTGTTTTATCTTGTTTCTAATAGTCAAATGTCATTTGTGGCATTAGTATGTCTCCTGATGTTCTCATATGAGCTTCACCGGCAACTTCACTTAACAGATGAATCTTGCAAAGTCTCTGTCATGTATGTATTTTTTTTACTTTGGCATGTTTATTTCTTGGTTATTTAATTACTGCATTCAAACTTTAGAGTGGAAATTAGATATTATTTCTATTATTATCACTGTTTGAATGTACTCATGTATTCCTACTATCCTTTCTTCATCTCTTAGCTAGTGGTTCCACATATTTCATCCTATGCATACAATTCATTTGTTCTCATGCATGAGCATCTCATTTGTCTCAAGGAATGTCTAGTCTTCTGCTTTAGTAGTTAGATTCCCTTTCACTGAAATGTTAAAAATATCATGTTCTTTGCCAAAATAAAAGATTATGTTCATGATTACTTCAAACTCAAATTATTTCTTTTGGTTCTGTTTAATATTGAAGTGCAGCCGATCCTGGAGCAGTGGAAACCAATATCATGCGAGAACTCCCTTCTTGTATTTCCCGTATGACATTTATAGCGCTCAACCTTCTGGGCCTTTTGCAGTCACCTGAAGAGGGGGCTAGCTCTGTTATTGATGCTGCTCTTGCTCCACCAGTAAGTTCTTGCGGTTGCTCTTATGTTTAATAATTTAATCAACCCTTTTTCTGTCCACGTGGTGATTTTGAACCTTGGGTAACATGCATGGTATTTCCTTGATGAAAGTTAGAAATCATCGTCTGAGAAGGATCAGTCTTTGGATTATTGTGGTTTAAAGAAGCTGGTATTATAGTGGCTGGTTACTCTGATGTATAGTGAGGATTCTGCTACTTATCTTTTTCTTAAAAATGCTTATCATGAACAGAACATTTGTGAGGATTTTATGTGGCTTTTTAGTTGATTTTGAAAAATAATTCTTACCTCTTTTTTAGTTGAGAACTATAAGAGTTTGGTAATGATTCCTCTTGCACATTTGGGATAGAAACACCATCTTGAAGGCATTTCAAACAGGAAATTCTGTTTCCTCGCCCATTTCTTACTGTTCATTGTTATAGAGAGAGATCTAATTTTATCCAGCAAATTCAAATTAACATGTCATCTGTCATTTTTTTTTAGCAAACTTGTTTTGTTCATCTCAGGAAATATCTGGAGTGTACTTTTTTGGTGGAAAGGGCAGGACTCTGAACTCTTCCGCACTATCACACAATATCAGACTTGCAGAGAAGCTTTGGAGATCTTCAAGCGACCTCTTTTTAGAGTCAAAACTCGCTTCTGCTAGAACATACACTTCATGAATTGTAAGTCAGAGGGACACGCTACCATGAACAAAGGAAAAGATCAAGTGTTTATGCAAAAAGGGTTTTCATTTTTCTGCATAATTCACTAATATGAATCGAGTGAAAAATAGCAATTGAAATGTCTATAAGAGATGAGGAATACAAAGAATGATATACCTTGTGTGTCTTGCCATCATAATGATTCCTAGGATTCAATGATACACTTGTTAGATACTTGGTGCTGTTTGGTTATTGTCTCTTGTCTCGTGATAAAAGAGATAAAGACAGTTGAGATTGAAAGGACATGTCCCCCTGTCTTTCCTGTTTTGAAAGGATAAAAATTGACTTCATATCCAAACCTTGTCATGTGAGCATTTATGTATGTTGTGTTGGCTTTTTGTAGATATTTAGAACTGAAAAAACTTGAGTAATGGATGGTAGTAAAAATCTCTCCATTTCTTTTCCTTTTTTTCATTTTTTTATTTGAAGATGGAAGAGTGATTGCATTAAACCTCTTGGAGTGATACAAAATTTACTGGTCTTGAAATGGATGATTGTTTAGACGCATGTCGCTCGCAACCACTCCATAAGAGAAAAGATGAGCAGCTTCTCTACAGGAAGCTGCAGAAAGGGCTTTTCTTGCCCTCTTGTGCTTTTTTAAAAAATTAGAAGAGATTCAAAAAACAAACAAGTCACAAACCGTCTTCAAAGGTCTTCATCCTAAAACAATCCATTCCACATTCAAGGAATGAAAAGATGTTTAGGATGAATTGCAAATACCTGAAGAAAAAAGTTTGTTTTAAACAAACATTAAAATGATTTTTTCATAATAAATTTGAAATTTTAAAAGTTCATTGTAAAAACAACTTTTTGTAAATAACTAAATCTTCTTTCACGTAACCTTATTTTTTAAAAAAACTCCGAATAACTATTTGTTTAAAAAAACTCCGAATAACTATTTGTGAGCAGAAAAGCAATTCAGTAAAACATATAAGGTTAACTCAATGATATCTTTTCTAAAAAAACAAGAGATATAGTGATCCTTTAGATAAAGGTTTGTGGGCAAAAAGGTATGCTTATATCATATCCTTTCTAGAGATTAAGATATTTAGGTAAAAGTTTGTAGGCAAAAAAGTATGCTTATGTCATATCCTTTCTAGAGATTAAGATATTTTTAAAGGTTAAGATCACAAGATATAGCTTAGGTAAACAAGAGTATAAAAACTACTCGAATTTTCAAGATGGAAAATCAATGAAGAAAGGGGACCTATATCTCACAAGTAATTACATATGCATCTTCATTATAATGCATTACTATCACCTTTAACAAATTAGTGTCCTATTAGTATAACATATTACTCTTGGATAGTGTATTTTTTAACTCGGTCTCCTTTAGAGTATGCCTTCAAGCCTTAACTCCTCGGGTAATGCGTTTCTAACCTTATTTTTTTTTTCAAGTGTCGCCTTTGAGCCTTTATCTCTCGTGTAGTGTGCTTTCTAACCTTATCTCCTTTTGAATGTGCCTTTGAGCCCTTATTCCCTTTTAGGTCCTATCTCTTTTTAAAAACTTCTTTGAGCTCTCATCTCTTGAATAATGCTCTTTCGAGCCCTATCATGTTGTTTTTTCAAGATATTTTTTTTTTGTTTGGGTAGGTCACTCATTGAAAACTCTTCTCATCTTCCATCTGGGTTGGTAACTCATTATACTAAAACTATTTTAAGAAATCATCATATTTCTCATCGCCTTTAAAATCTTCCATTTGGGGTAGTGACCTATTACAATAAAATCATTTTGAGAAATCTTCGTATTTCTCACCACTTTGACAATTTTTCATCCGGGCAGGTTGCCCATTACAACAAGATTATTTTGAAAAAAATCTCTGTATTTTTCATCACCTTGAGAACTCTTTTCCTGGGTAGGTCTCCCATGATAATTCGACCTGTTTTTAAAATCTTTGAAAACCTTTCTGTTTTTTTTCTTTAAGTGTGCTTTCTAGCCCTCACTACAAATATTTTTGGAATGATTCATCATTTCTTGATATGGTAAGTTTGTTATCTTTTTTCCTTTTCTTCCTTACAAAACTTACTATCTAAAGTCTCTTATGAGACTTTCTATCGTAAGCATTATAAAGAAAAGAGCAACTGTCATAGCCCAATTCTTGGTTATTCCCTAAAATTTATATTTTTAAAAATAAAAAAAATAAAATAGAGGCTAGTGATGTGAAGAAAGCAGATAGGGGATAATTTTTAAAAATAAAAACCAAGATGCAATTTTAGAGGAAATTCAAAGCCTAATTGTACCCCATTATGCCTAAAAATAGAGAAACAAATACAAATTCAAGGTCAAATTAAATAATTATCGAACAAATTTGCATAAAAATTAAATGCAAGGACATAATTAAATTTTTAATAGGCCACTTTAATTTAATCGTGGGTCAAGTTAAATTTTAATTATGTTTAAGAATTAATTTGGATCCAATTGAATGATATAATTAAGTGCAAGAACTTAATTATATTTTAAATGGATCAAATTAATTTTATTTAGAGCTTAATTGGTGAAAAAATTAAGTTTGGGGGCATAATTTGGGTTTAATTAAGAAGATTGGAATTTTAAGAGATCAAATTGACTTTTTACCAAGTTAATTGATTGAAATCAAGGGCCAGATTGCAAGATAATTGAAATTTTAAGTTAATTAGGGTTAAATTAATAAAATTCATAGTTAAGGATCAATCTGTAATAGGCGCCAAACCATAAGGGTTTAATTGATGAAATTTAGGGTAAAATTAAAAAAATTAAAAGTTTAATGGTCAATGTGGGGTTAAATTGCATAAATCCAAAACTAAAGACCAAATTACAATAGGCATGTAATTTTAGAGTTCCAATTGAAGTTTATTAGGGGTTTAATTGCATTAAATCAAAAGTTTAGGATTAATTAGGCATTTAGTCGCATAAAACAAAACTGAAAGATAAAGGACTACATTGGAGTTGGACAAAACTTTCTAATATAACCTTAAATGGTGTTGTTTGGTATTCAAAAGAAAAGAAAAGAAAAAATAGAAAGTGACTAGGTAATGTGTTGCCTAGTCACTGTTCATTGTCTTATTTGTGAACGTTGCCCATGTAGCTGTTTTGCAGGTGTATTTAATGCCTTGTATATCCCCTAAAATTGATAACACATGCACAAAAATGATCATTTACAATCCCTATATCCTCAAATATGGTTTGTTCAGACTTATTAACATCAAAACTATTGTGGTGACTAGCCTAAAGTAGCTAACTCGAGTATCTTTGGACTGTCAGATTTGACAGTTCATTGTACATATTTTAAACCAACGGTCTGGATCCTTTTAGTTAAATCAAGGGCTGAAAATTTTTTCCCGGTGAAGACAAGATTACCCTCTTTCACCCTTATAAATATAAGTAGATTTCATGTATAAAGAAAGAAGAAAATCGAGTCTAAAGTTGATAAAAAACCAGTCTTTTTCCCTTGTTTGTATCTTTTTCTGCTTTCTCTTTCTCAGTTGCACCTTCAGCTACCACCATTCTTACCATCGTCTTTTCCACTATAATCTACATCTCAATCAAACACCTAACAACCTCACATGGTGGCTACACTACTTCTCTCTTTCTATCTCTCTTCCCTGCTAAATGTTTTTTTTTTCACTCTACTAATGCGATCCTAGTAATAGCAGCAACTACCATTTTCAACGGCTTCCACCCTTACCAGCAGCAGCGTAGGCGGTAATTCTGTCCTTATCCATTCCAACTATAAGCAACCCAAGTACTGATCGAGATAGCAGCAGCACCTGTAATGCGAGCAGTAGCAACTTCGATGACTCAGCTCTCTACCATTGCCATCGCTTGCACCACATTGTCCTCTTTGGTCAGACCACCTTCATGCTAGGTACCTTTCCTCTTCCTCTTCATACTGTTTATTGTGTGAATAGCAGGCGTGAATTATAATTTACACTCACTGTTCATGCATTGGAAGTTGGGTCAGGTTGTATTTGGCCCAACCAAAATTTCTAGGCTTGACCTTTTCTATGGTTGAGCGTGGCTTAGTTAGTTAGGCTGGCCTAGCCCATGCATATTTTTATTTATAATAATATATTATAATATTAAAAAAAATCAAAAAAATCATTTTAAAAAATAATTTTATCAAATATTTTTCCACCAATTTTACATAGTATCGGGTTGTATATTTATATTATACCTGCAAAGTAGCCTCCTTGAGTTGTTATTTTAGAAATTTAAAAAAGAAGATAAACAATACTAAAGTTTTGTTTTTGGCCAAAGTTCATTTTAGTCCTCCCTCTTTAAATTTGATTTAATTTCATCCACAATTAACCTTATACTTTTGATTTAATGCAATTTAACGCCTTCCAAACTTGAATTAGGACCTCGAATTTATGCACCTTTTGCACCATGGTCCCTGGTCTCGGTTTTATGTAATTTAACTCTTAATTGGCCATTAAACATTTAATTTCTTGCAATTTGACCACTAATTTCAATCAATTAACTTGGTAAAAATTAAATTTGAGTTTTTAAAATTCTAATATTCTTAATTAAGACCAAATTAAGCTCCTAAACTTTATTTTTCACCAATTAAGCTCCAAATAAAATTAATTTGATTCATTTAAAATATAATTAATTCCTTACACTTAGTTAAATTGACTTATTAAAAATGTAATTATATCCCCACATTTAATTTTTATATAAATTTATTCAATAATCATTTAATTTTACCTTGAGTTTGCATTTTCTTTCTATTTTAGGACATAATAGGGTACAATTAGATTTTGAATTCCCTTTAAAAATTACAACTTAATTTTCCGGCCTATCTTTTCCATGTTATTAGTCTTTATTTTTATTTTTTTAAAACAAATAACCTAAAATTGGTTATAACATCAAACATGCAAAAAACAAAACTTGAAAGGCCAAATTAATCTTTTTTGTGCCTTTTTGAACAATATAAATAAAAAGAGGCTCTGTTTTTTCATGTTATTTCAATTTTTATTTTAAGAATAACATAAAATTGAGTTTCATAAGCCACATCCATCAGGGGTGCCAGTGCATGCAAATAGATATACAACAATAAATGCAAGGTTACATTGTTTCATAAAACATCACACAAGCGGAAATCATATATGGATAAAAAAGAAGACTGAGCCTTTGCTTGGAAGCATATCCTATAATAACAATGGAACACAAACTAACTAATCACAACAAAATTGAAATGAAATAAGCAGAAACATGGGGTTAGTCCAGGGACATTAAAAAGAGCTAAGAAGCAAAGAGATGAGAAGAGAAGAAGAAGAAGAAGAAGCTGATCAGATGACTGAGGATGAATGCTTACCACTGAACTCATGAAGATGTTGAGAAGGTTATTCCAAAACCCTTATGAAGGATCGAAGGACATCCTTAGCATTACTCCATTATTCGAAGAGAAGGGGGAGGAGATGGTTGGACATTGTCAAGCAACGGTAGAGAGAGTGGCATCCTCCTCCCTCCTCAGGTTCAGACAATGCTTTACGGTAATCTTTTGGGAGGCTGAAATGGCTTGATTGGCAAATACTGCTGCTTTATTCACCCACCATACCTCCCCTTCTGTTGCTATTATCTCCTCCATTTCCCACCAATTCTTGTCTCCAATCTCTTCCAGGTTTTGGAGGTTTGACAACAGCAAGCCAAGAGGGAAAAAGCTTCTTTGCACCTAGACAACGACAACAGTGAAGGGTTTTAAGATGCATTCAACATAAACATTATTTTCTTTTATATAGAGCCTGTTTGACAACATTGTATTTTGGAAAAATATATATTTTTTATTTTTAAATTTTTTAAATATATTTATGTTAAAAATAAATCTTAAAAAATAAAAATAAATATTATTTTATATATCTCAAAACCAAAAAAAATACTTCAAAAACATCTAGATCAAAACAGAGCATCACGGACAAATCGAGGAGAGAATATGCACTCAAAGGGATGGACTTGTCCATTACATTTCACTAACATTTGCAAGGATAGGACAAATTGTATATTTGTCCATGAGTTTAGGGACTGGAATGAAGATTATCCAAACTATAAAAAATAGCAAATCCTCCACGCGAGTCTCACGTGATCATAATTGCCGCTCTAGTGTAAAACCCTGCTACAAATACCTTCAGCGCTGCGAAAACAGAGGAGAAATCAAAATCATTCAGGCCAAGTTGAGGGTTCAATAAGATGTGGTTTCGTGGAGGACTAGGTGGTGGTGGTGGAAGTAATATTGGGTCAATAGTAAAAAATCAAATAGTGAGGCATTTCTCAAGAGCAAGAGCAGTGGATGTGAAGAGGATAAACCCTAAGGTTCCATTTTCTGAAGCTGCTTCTATTGCCCAGTCTCTTTATCAAGTCATCAAAGAACATGGTCCTCTCACTGTTTCCAATACCTGGAATCAAGCGAAGGTCACTTCTTTCTCTCTCTTTTAATGTATTAGTTTTAGGACTTGATTGGTTTGTTGATATTCTTGATGGGTTTTCTGTGAAATGGGAAAATAGTTGACTTGAAATGGTTCAAAAGATGCAAACTTGGTTGGTAATGAGTTCTGATTCTTGCAAAAGTTGGGTGCTTTGTCGGATTTCAGGGAATGTGATTGGAATTATTGTGTTATAATTCAAGAGCATTGCTTTGGTGTCCTTCTTGGGTAGATATGGATTATGGAGGCTTGATGGGCTTGAGTTTTAGGTTTCTGCAATGAGTTTGATTGCTTGAATGTCTTATAGGATGTTTTGGTTCTTATGCATATGCAATTGTAGAATTTATCTAGTGAGTTTATGGTTAATGGATTTGTAATCTATTTAGTTACAACAGATGTTTTTGTTCGTTCATGTCATGTTTCATAGAGCTGAGAACATCAGCTTGTTGACATAGAATTGGACATCCTATCATTGCCTATATTCTTCAATCACATGTCCAATTATGAATCGTGATGAACATTTCAGCATCAATTTTGGATTTTTAGCGAGAAAAAAATGTGGCAGTGAATGACCTTTCCGCTCCTAGTTTTAGCTGAAACTGCACACTTCCTACCGCAATCACAATTGAAGAAGAGTACACATGTTCTCCAACTTATCTAGACAAAGAGATCTTAAATGTTACTTCTTTGACCAACACCACTTGGCTTTTCAATGTCTTTTCTGTGCCGTGGTTGCAAATTTAGGTTCAACCAAATGATGAACTTATCTGGCTGTTGATGAAATTTTGTTCTTTTTGCACCCAAAAAAATAAAATCAGCCACTGTGCTCTCTGGATGTTGATGCCATGATATGTTCTCACTTTGCCTGCGAATTTAGTTGACCTAACCAGCCTTGTAATATGGATGGTGGGTAGTCACATGATTCTCCTAGAAGACCTAAATTCAGGGGACTATTGCTTCTCCTGTTTTATTGAACTAAAATATTCAGATAAGCTTCCTGGCAATTGATGCAAACAAAAGCAAGCATCCTTTTTGTTCTCGTTTAACTTGGAAAAGATTGTATGTATGCATTAAAATTTACCTGTACCCAAATCTATTATTGTGTTTTTGTAATAGTACATCGTTAGTTACATTCAGGAAAAGTCACTAGAGAGATAATTAGATCGTAGTTACATTTTTTTGTCCATTTGTGGGGTTCAGATTTTACTTGCTGTTGTATAACAGGAAGCAAATATTAGTGGATTAAATAGCAAAACACACATGAAGATAATGCTTAAATGGATGAGGGGGAGGAAGATGCTGAAGCTGTTCTGCAACCCTAACAGCAAGAAGTTTCTGCACTGCAGTTTACCAGAAGAACCACGAACTGAACAATCAAATAGCGCACCAGAACTGAATCTGCAGACCAAGAGGAAGCCTTCCAAGAAGAAGTCTTCAATAAAGAGGAAAAAGCAACACAAGTAGTAGCGGCAGGGACCATTGCTGAATTGAGGAATGCATGTTGGAACTTGTGATGCGCCATCTCTTTTTGTGAGTTGATGCTCCATTTGGATGGATGGTTCTTAATGCCTAGCATCTGTTGTGATTGTTCTTCATGATTTTGTTTGGCGAGTCAGACCTTCACCTCCTGTCGGAAGAATTTTTATATTTCCATGTTTCTTGATTTTCTTTAACAGTGGTAATAAAGTTGAAAGATTTAGCAACTTGCTCCTGATTATGCTTTTGTGTGCATTACTCAGTAAGTTAGGAAAGCCTGTGCTTGCTAGAGGACTGACTGTTCTTTCAATACTGGCATCTCTGATGGCACAGTATTGTTTGCGTTGGTAATGACACTTCCTAGATTTGCATCCTTGTATGCATATATAGCTATGAAACATAGCAACAGAGGCCTTGGAATGATAGAATTAGTACATGTTTTATTACCCAAAATATCAAATACAATTGTTCTAGCTCTTGCTTAAAATATGCTGGTTTATTGAATAGGTATTAAATATTAAATTATTCTTAAAAAGAACAAATTAAATGTCAACTGAAATGCTTTTCATTTGAGCCTAGGATTTAAGATTTTGTTTTCAAGTTTATGTTTTTCTCATTTACTTGGCTATACGGATGATAATGTGAAAAATACAATGTAATATTTAAAAAAAAAAGAGAGAATAAAAACTAGCATAGGAATTTCAAATACAATAAAAGAAATCAATTTCACTAAAAATAAAAATAAAAATCAACTACTTGAAGAAAAAAGAAAGAAAGAAAAGCCAGTGATACACAGCCACATTAATCACACTAAATACATCACAATTTAGGTCAACACTATACAAGCACAGCCCCCCTCCTCCGTGACAAAAAAGGAAAAGAAAAACCCTTGCATCACGCCTTCAGTACCAAGCAGTCATCGACTTTATTACAGGTAGCTTTGCACATCCCATTCCTCCTCCTCTTCATCCTCCAGCATGTACTTGCTGAAATGGTTGACCTTGAACTTCCACTCTCCTTTAACAGGGTCATAAGAAACAAATTCTGCGCCTTGGTCTTCAGCTTTTCTTTTGAGCATCTCCTTGTATCTCTCGATCTTTGGTCCTTCTGTGAACTGGCGTCCAGTCTTTTTGTCGATGCATTTTATGTTGAGAAGTGTTACCTCAGCAGGCTTGTTGAGACCCTGTCCAACTGGCGGTTTCTTGCTATCATCCATGTACACGATAACTTCACGGTTATTAAACTGAACAAGGGACTCGAGATCAAGCCTTCGAACATCTGTTTCAACCAGGAACTTGATGCTTCCATAGCCATGCCTTCCAACCACAAAATCCTTAACATGTCGGCAGAATCCCGGTCTAGCCCTCTCCTTGGCCGCCAGTTCCTGGATACGAGGCTCGGTGAAATAGTCAGAACATCGGAGTTTTGGCATTAGTGCCTCAATATCCGCTCCATGCTCATACACAATTGCAGCCTCACCAGCTCTGTGACCACTAAGTGTCATGTAGGACTCCTCTCTCTGAGTCGCATGATCCTCATGGACTCCATTAGGTTTCTGGTTGACTTTAACTTGCTCCTTCATTACACCATTCTCAGCTGAATTTTCTGCACAATAAGTTGGCATGAGCACAAAGCAACTTTCTTCCCTTCTATAAAATTAAAGAAATTGATTAAAAAAGTAAACAAACACAACCTATCATTAAAAAATTCCGGCATTCTATTTGTCTGAGAGGTTAATAATGCACAAGATGTCTGCTATGAGGTAAAATTAAATATGCAATAAATGGAGAAAAGCTACGTATCCATGGAAAAGTGTGTCTGTTGGAGAAAATGACATTAGAAGCTGAGTAATTCAACTTTCAGTAGACTTCCTCAGATGGAAGTTCTCAAATTGGTTGTCACATGAAGTTCAAGTGGAAGTTCGAATATACCAAGCTACCTCCCAAAAGATCTTATTACGAAGTCAAGATGCAACCCTTCAACATACATAGCAGCACAAATGAAGGGTGCACATTATAAAAGAAACAATATCTTACTATTTTTATCACCAGCAGTGGAATCATTTGAGGGAGAAGCATCTTCTGATACTGAAAATTCTCCTGGATAAAAGAAGGTACTAGGTTAAATTTGGATTGTAACAATACAAAATAAAATAAAATAAATAATAATAATTCATTTTTAAAGTAACAATAATGCAATATGATAACTAGAAATGGAAAGAAAATTAAGTCTCATGCACTGGAATAACCGAGCCAATCACAGTAGCCCAACCAATGCCAACACACACACATAGACAGCAAGAGAATGATGGTAACATTATTCACTTGGAAATTTACCATTCTCATGTACAGATGCTGATGCATTCAATGGAGATGCTTTCTCTGCACTTTCCCTTGAAGGCCACTGGTCCATAGGACGAATGACTAGAGCTCTTGGGTTTTCCCTAGGAATGAAAAGAGCATCTGCCTTCGGTGTGCTGGGTGTTTCTTCTTCATCACTGAAAAATGGAACCTGAATGCAATAGTTGGGCAAAGAAATAAGTCAATATGCAACCTCCCGTCCCTGTAAATCCAGTTAAAGGTAAGGCAATCAAAATAGCCATTTTAAAAAACAAATTTAGTAAATCTCATCACCTTTGGTCCATCATGCTTAGGATAATATTTCCTCATGGGCAACCTGATCCTCCTTTGTGACAAGTGCCTAGAAGTCAATAAAGATGATATTCTAATGGGAGAGGGTTTCTCAACAACCTGACAGAAAACAAAGAACCAGAATCAC
The DNA here is from genome assembly GCA_015708895.1 of Populus ilicifolia. Taxonomy (NCBI): domain Eukaryota; kingdom Viridiplantae; phylum Streptophyta; class Magnoliopsida; order Malpighiales; family Salicaceae; genus Populus; species Populus ilicifolia. The sequence continues at coordinate 192,923 of SRLM01015263.1, forward strand.
TGTTATTTCTCCAATTAAATTTTGTAGACACAAGAATGACAGGGAATAACACAGAAGCATAATAAAGAAGTGGCAAGTCTTATTTACATTAAGAAAACAAGAAAGGAAAAAATCAACGACACCCTAGAGTACACAAATTCAGGACAGTTTATAGTTACAGGCATAGTAGAGATTCCATATTGAACTGAAGGTGTAGTTCCAGATCGACCAAAGGACACTTGAGGCATTGCAGGAAGTGTTCCAAATGGATTTGTAATGGGCACTGGTTGTACAGCAACAGCATTTTGTGTCGTAAACCTGTTAAACAGAAAAGCATTCTTGAGTGTATCATGAAAAAGATGGGTAACAGAGCACTGCATATTGTGTGCAAATGTTAAGAACAAACAAGAAGCCTGTCTAGATGAAGCAAAATAAGCAATACAGAGCAGAAAGGAGCAAATGTCTCCTATCATGAAAAAGATGGGTAACAGAACACTGCATCTTGAGTGCATTTATTAAGAACAAACAAGAAGCCTGTCTAGATGAAGCAACATAAGCAATAAAGAGCAGAAAGGAGCAAATGTCTCCTATCCATTTGGCATACATGATATGGACACCCATGAAAACATGGATACAGAAGCACTAACTATAGGCAGTGAAGCAAAGACATACGGTTGTCCAAAATTACTTGATACACCAGCAAAGCCACTGTTACCAGCTGCAAAATAGCAGACAACTAATGTCAGCACCATAAACTAAAAGCTAAGAATTAAATAATGAAAAAAATACCTGCTTGTGTCTGACTGAAGTTCAAGGCAAAAATACCTGCATTCTGAGCTGGTTGAGATGGCTACATATTAAATGATTGTTAGAGATGCAAATTTACCAAATGTGCTGATACTGGAACTTAAATCACACACAAATACACCCATGCTGCAAACAAATCATAACAAGCAAGATAAATTGCAAAAATGAATTTCCAATTTGGATGTCTTGTTTTTTAATTTTTTTATTCCACTTTCACTGATGTACATAAGCAGAAAGGCTTTGAAATAAATATGAGGACAGAACTGAAAATTTAAGTTGCTTGGGAAGGAATGAAATCTGATTATCCTCAATACCATTATTTCTGCTAATAAAATGAAGAAATTAAATATGATGATAAAGGAATCAATAATTTAATTTGTTACTCACAGTCATTTGATTAAACCCCCCAAGGTTTGGGGTTATCTGAGACTGAGTGCTTGAGAAAAGGCTGCCAGTAGCAGGGCTACTGAACAAGGAACTGGTGGTACTTGGTCCAAATGGATTGGACTGTGGAAATGTAGTCGTCTGCCCCATTGAAGGTGTGGTAGATGGGAATGAGAGAGATGACTGACTGTTATTAAACATATTGGAACCAAATGGTGAAGCATTTCCTTGGCCTGTAGTAGAACTAAACAAGGATGGTGTTGTACTAAAATTAGGCATGCTTGTTGATCCAAAAAGAGATGGAGATGAACCAACTGAGAAAGCAGGTGTTGATGGCTGAAAGAGGCTGGATGATGTTGAAGGGCCAAAAGGGGAGGCAGTGGTGAATGAGGGTGTAGATGTTTGAGTTTTTGAAGCAAACAGGTTTGTGGCTGTTGAAGAAAACATATTTGTAGATGTTTGACCAAGTCCAGTTGAAGGAGCAAAAGGATTCGCCTGTGGGGTAGACATGCTAAATCCAGCCCCACCAGGAGATTGACCAGGAGGAAGCGGCCCACCTGTAATTCAATATTACTGCATTAGTTATCGGAGAACATACGCACGAGTGTGTCATTGTTATTAGCAATGAGAATAAAAATGTCCAGAAATTTTCAATGTAATCACAAACAAATTACCTTTGTCCCCCAATTGATAGTCCTCCCACCTTAGCTCTTCATGGGTTTTATCTTTGTAGGCAGGCATGGCTGATATTGACACTAATTTTCCAGCCTGTGCACCACCTTCCGCCTCAGCAGTTTCTGCATAAGGTGCTGCTCTAGTTCCAGGGCGGTGCCCCCCAAACCCTGGCTGGGCAAAGCCAGTGTTTCCAAATGCTGATGTTGTAGGCTGAGCTCCTGCATACCATATCATAAAAATAAATAAAAAAGTATAAGCCACTCAAGTTCCTTTTACTCTAGATAAAAAAATCTCATTATTAAGATAGACCTTGCTGCAAATTGCAAAACAATAGACTTAAATATGGCTCACCAAAAGGAGAAGGCTGGGCAGGAAAAGTAGATGTAGTACTTCCAAATGGGCTGCTCCCAAAAGTAGAAGTTGATTGGCCAAAACCTGGACTTGATGAAAACGTAAAGGATGGGGAAGAAGTAGCCCCAAAGGCAGAAGTAGTTGCAGCCCCAAAGGCAGAAGTGGTTGGAGTGCCAAATCCAGAACCAGTCAAACTCCCAAAAGCAGGTGTAGTAGCTGAAGATCCAAAAACTGAAGTGGAAGCTCCAAAAGCTCCACCAGCTCCAAACAGTGGTGGACTGGTAAATGAAGCTCCTGTGCTACCAAAACCTGGAGTTGCTGTTGAGCCAAAGGCTGGAGTGGTGCTTGGGGCGCCAAATGCTGGAGTGGTGCTTGGGGCGCCAAATGCTGGAGTGGTGCTTGGGGCACCAAAGGCTGAAGTGGTGCTTGTGGAACCAAAGGCTGGCGTGGTGCTTGTGGCACCAAAGGCTGGGGCAGTTGTCGTACCAAAGGCTGGGGTACTAGCAGCACCAAATGCAGACTGAGATGGAGCACCAAAAGGTGTTGAACCAAATAAACTATTGTTTCCAAACGGACTTGTTTGAGTGGTAGACCCAAAGCCTGGCTGTGGCTGTTGATTTGTGTTTCCAAATGGACTTGTTTGAGTGGTAGACCCAAAGCCTCCAAAGGGCTTCTGACCAAAAACAGAAGAACCTGCTAAAAGAATAGATAGTTAGAATGAGAAAGCATTGTCCATTCATAAAACAAGAAAATAACAGAATCAGATAAAGCACGCTAATACGAACTTAACATGTGCGCGCGAGCAATGGTGTACATATACATGCATGTGTTTGTCTAGATATACAGATGCTAGGAGGGAAGTCAGATGAAGATATAGACATGAAAAGGCAAGAAAACCAGGTTACAAAGAATAAACAAGCAAGTATAGGTCTGCTAGAGACAAGGAAGAGAAGTCAAAACAAACATGCACATGCAAAAGATGAAATGGCAAAGATATCATATCATAATCAAATCTCATCATCTACCAGTTTCAATGAAGAAAACAAAATGAAACAATGAGCATAAAGACTAGGGAAAAACTACCAAGTGATCAGAGCTAAGAAGGATAAGCAATATACTGTGCAACCATATCACTCCTAGCACACTTGCTTTTCTGGGAAATGAAAAAACTTGATCTGCTATAAGGCTTCCAAGACAATTTTTTACCACAACTCTTGAGTTAGATCAACAGTCCATATATATTTCCCAAACAAAAACATCATATCACTTCTATAGAGCGAAATCATAACCCACAAATAGATAAAGAATGAAAAGGGACAACCAGTTATTGGAATAGAAATAAACACTTACTACCAAATGCTGATGATGACGAACTACCAAATGCAGGGGTAGTAGATGCTCCAAAAGCGGGTGTTGAGCTACCAAAAGCATTTGTCGCAGGGAATGAAGAAGTTTGGGGTGCACCAAACATACCAGTAGAAGTGCCCCCAAATATGGAACTCCCTGTTTGTGCACCAAAAGGAGTTGTTGGACTACCAAAGGGTTTCAGAGCAAAAGGACTACTACTTACATTACTAGCCTGACCAAAAACCGGCTGTGTCGTCCCAAACGGGCTATTAGAAGACTGCCCAAAAGCTGTCATGAAACACAAATTTTAACTCATTAGTACACACATTACACATACAAAAAATCACACTATCAAACAACCACTGATCACATTACCCACAACCACCACAAAACAGAACAGAGTACGCCAATAATCATTTATCCAACAAAATGCACAACGCAAAAAAAATCGAGAAAAAAATGCAATGGTGTTACTGTAATTACAAACAACTTTATGTTCATTTACACTCCATATCAATTCCGTGATTCATTCATTTTTTTCACCTTCTTCCTGTAATACAAAAAAGAAAAAGAAAAAACCTACTCGAAAATTGATATCTTAAAAAAAAAAAATTCTCGCCAAACAACAGCATTTCAAATAAACAAAAAAATACCAAAAATTATAGAAAAAATAAAAAAAATCATTAAAAAAAGGGAAAATATAACTTACGATTGCTAGCACCGAACATCCTTCCTTTTACTGATCAATCCTCTGCTCCAAACATCGTTCCTTTTATCAATCAATCTTCTACCTCCTGCACTTAAACAAAATCAAAAGTAATTATCACTAATTACGAATAATAAACGATTGCAACAAAAATTCAAAATAACGAATCGAACAAAAATTTAAAAAACTAAATCTAAATTAGTTAGGGCTTAATGATTAGAGTTACCTTGAAGTGGTGATGGAAATTAGAGGATTAATTTGTATCTGAAAGAGAGAAACGTTTGAGTGTCTAACAAATATACAGTTGTTTGGCTTTCTTTGTCTTTTTTTTTCCCCTTCTTTTTTCTAGACTGAGAAATAAAATTTAGAAAAGAATATTGAGGGGTGAAAGGACTTTTATAGGAGTTAAGAGGAAGGAGCGAGTAGCGTTGTTTTCAAGTCAGTACGAGGGTGTTGTTTGTAATTTTGATGGAGAGCAGCGTGAAACCTGGGAGCCAAACGTGATCCAGGCGGTTTGAGTTTTGTCTTTGTTTTTTGTTTTTTTTTGTTTTTTTTGTTTTCCCTTATTGTAGAATTTCATTTCCAAAAGAAAAGGAAACGATGATGAATTTTTGTGAAAACATTGGGATATACAACCACTAAGTTGAGTTTAGTTACTCTCTCGTAATATAAATAATAAATATATAAAAAAACTTTTTAGTAAAAAGAAAAATTCAAAATATAAAATTAAATATTCTTATAATAGTTTGTAAATAAATTTTTATTTTTAAAAAATAGAAATTATGATTAGCTTCTTCAAACAATATTTCAAGAGAGAGTTTTTAGCATGACATATGCAAAAATATAGTATTTATTGATTAATTAAATAATTTTAAAATTATGATTGATATAGAACACAATTTCAATCATAATTCACCATACTATTAAACAAATAGACATTGATAGTCCCTCTTTTGGACTAACTTTTGCTAAGAAAAGAAAATGGAGGGATTAAAGGTTGTTTGTAAGTATTGCATCAATGCATCTAAATAGTGTTATTTATATTTACGAGTAGGTGTTTATATAATGTTAACATGATCTCAATCTAAACTAAATATGGCATACATTAGTTTAGTTGATTTTTTTTTTACAAAAAAAAATCTCAAAAAGAAAAAGGAATTTAAATTGATTAGGTTGTGAACTAAAATTATCTAAAAATACTTAGTTTTTAATTTTATACATTTTACTCAAATTTCAACTATAGTTTTCGATATATATATATATAGTGATGTAACCAAAAAAATAAAATTATAAGTATTTAAGTGAGGATTTAATATTACTAGATAGAGATTTGATCCAAGTAGATTATATAAATGATATAATATATACATTTATAAACTAGTGAGATAGAGATTTGATCCAAGCAAATTATATAGATGATCTAAAAGATACATTTATAGATTAGTGAGATAAATCTAAGCCTAAAAAAAGGTGTAGTCACGCTAAATTAGGTTAGCATTTTAAAATCAAGATAATAGAAAATCCGAATGTTGGATCAAGTTTAAATCTTTCTAGGTAATTTCAGAGATAATTTAATCTTAACAAGCCATTGCATTACTTATTGAACCGTTAAATATTTCAAACTCATATTACAGACCCGAGCATTGTTTGGGCTAATTTTGTTAATTTCCTAGAGTGTTTTGAATTTGTTAATATATTATGGATTTTTAAACAAATGTTAATGTTTTTTAACTTTAAATTGTTTTCTAGTAAATGTCATTTTTCCTAGCATATTTAAAGGTCTTGTAAAGATAGCTATCATATACTTAAATTTTAGCGAATAAATTTGTAAATTTAGAATTCATATCTGCAACCCTTTTTACTCATTAAATTCTTGTTTTTTTTATTCTATTCTTGTTATATTTAGTTTCTATCTGCATTAGATGATATTAAAGCTCAACAATCTCAAGTCTTATATTACTTGATATGTGCTGTAATTTTATGGATAATTATTTGCTTGATGTGTGCGGTTAATAATCATGATAGAAAAAAGTGGTAGAGCATGCCCAATACAAGGATAAAAAGGCTCATTTTTAGGATAGAGCATTTAGGAGTTCTTCATAAAAGATATGTGAAGACATATCACATAATTAACTTATAGGTTAGACGAGAAAGAGTAACGAGAACAAATCTTTAAGAGTAACCTCAGGGCTTTGACTAGTACTAAAAACTAAAGGCATGATTAAGAGACAATCTCATGACAGGGTAAGGTAAATCTTGGGATTTCGGGTTTCACATCTTTAAGTTCACTGAAACCTTAAAGGAAGAAGAGTTCATAGATTAGTTGAACAAATATTAAGAGGATATTTTAGTACAAAAATCTTCTTGAGCATACATGAGTTAAATTAATTGTAATTTGTATATGTTTTGTAGAAATAATTGAAGAAGAAATGAGAGAGACAAAGAAAATAAAAATTTAATGATTGAGATAAGATAAACAAAAAGATGAAAAAACATTCTATTTTTTTTTTTTTACTTTTTAGTAGCTTAGAATGATTTGACAAAAATAAAATAATAGTTTGTTCAAAATATCTAAATGATCTAAGGTTATTTATAAAAGAGGTATTGTGTCTCTAGTCTTTATGGATAGTTTATGAGGCTTGACTTTCGATATATATTTTTTAGTATATTAGAATAATAAAGGAGTTGAGCATACCAATAATCAGATGACCATCACCAAATAACCTAGGCAAAGGCTACCCTAACATAATTAATATACAATGAGTTAAGATTCTAGCTTTATAATTCGTTACTTTAAAAATGGTGAACTAGGGCATCGAGATAGTAAATATAGCAAAACAAAGAGTTGGCTTAAAAATAATTTGTTAATATAAAAGCTTATAAATATGAATTATAAGAATGATGATGACTTAAATAATAATTGTATGGAGATGACCTTAGAATCGAACAAACCAACTAAGTCCATTTAAGATCATATATGGATAAAATTGTTCCAAAGTGTTGGAATTGATGTTTATGCCTTGTATTAGATGATCAGGTGTCCTAGCTAATGGTACGACAAATTACTTGCATAGTGTTTATAAATAGACTAAAAAAACAATCATTGATAGTAATGCAAAATATAAAACCCTAATTGATACTCATTATACAAGGCACAAGGTTGGTGTTTGAATTTGGTGATCTCGTACGAGAGTGCTTACTTATAACAAATTTCCAATAAATAAGTATAACAAGTTGAAGGAATGAAAGATAGGCCCTTATGAGATGTTGTAGAAAATTAATATATATATATATATGGCACATTAAGACTTGTGGTTAATTACAAACCTCTAAATTCTACTCTCAAATGGATCAGATATCAAATCTAAAAAAAAAAAGATTTGTTATAAAAATTGCATTTTGCATTTATATTTTCTAAATTCGATATGAAATCTGGATTTTGACAAATCCAGATTGATCCCAAAGATAGATATAAAACAATTTCATAGTTCCTTTTGCCCAATACAAATGGAATGTTATGCCATTTGAATTAAAAAATACTTCATCCAAATTTTAATGCATCATGAATGATATATTTAATGCACACTTAAAATTTTACATTGTTTACATTGATGATATTCTTATTTTTTCACATTTCATAAATCAACATTATATATATATATATATATGTTGCCTTTCTAGTCATCTGAGACTTACGATGTCTTTAATGTTTAGCACTTAATACCTTATATAGCAGCAAAACAGATTAATAAAAATAAAAGATTCTAATCTTTCAAGTGAGGATTTGACATTAACAGATATAGATTTGATCTGATATGACTATATGAATAGTTTAACATATATTTTTATAGACAAGTGAGATAGATCTCAAGTCAATAAGATATTTAGTCATGCTAGACTAGGTTAATAAATTCTATTTTAATGTTTTAAATGATTTTAGACTTTAGATTGTTTTTTAGGAGAGGACAATTTTTCTAACCTATTTAATAGTCTTGTAAATTACTTAAAGAGACAATCCTTATATACTTAAATTTTAAAGAATAAATTTGCAAACTTATATTTCATATTTATAGTTCTTTTGCTAATCAAATTCTTATATTTTATATTTTATTGATGTAATATTTAGCTTTTATTACATTAAGTAGTCACTATTGTTAATAAATTTGGCTCAACTCAACTAATAGACTTGGAATTTAAATGAGGTTAGGTTTCACAAAAAGATATAAGATAATTGACTTGATTAAAAATTTAATTTGACTTGTAACTTAGTTAAAATTTATTTATTTATTATTTTTAAATGATGTTGTGTTGATTTTTGAAATTTTTTTTGCCTAGATTGACCAAAAATTTAATTAAATAACCATGCTTGTCATTAAGCTATATCTACCTTTTGTCTTTAGTGGTTAACATATTTCGATCATGTGTAAGACTTAAGTTCCAGTAGTGTTTATAATTCTTTAACGATGGTGACATGGAATTGTATTTTAAAAAATATACACATTGTTTTTTGCCTTAATTAAGTATGTTTGGTGTGGTAGGTTTGTAGTAACTATTATTTTTTAAAGTATTTTTTTATTTATCAATATATTAAAATAATTTTATTTTTTTAAAAAAATATTTTTGACACTAGTATATATACATATCAAAATGATTTGAAAAAAAATTAATTTGAAGTAAAAATAAAAAAATTAATTTTTTTTCTAAAATATTTTTGAAATATAAAAATAAATGGGCTAGTAAAGAGAACGAAAATCAACATAACTTAAATTCCTTCTATTAAAGTTAAAAATTAAAATTACAACGTCTACTTTTTGCTATATGAATGAAATGCTCAATAATGATGAAGACAAGTCCCTTTTACCGCTAGATCAAGCTCTAGAATGCAGAAGGTTGGCCTTTCTTATTAGTAAACTACATGCATGTCCCAACTCCAGTCTTTATATTCTACAAACCCTTATCTTCCAACACGGTCCAGGTATTAGGTTTTTTGGTTAACCTTGAAATGATGTTGTTTTTAACAAAAAAAAAAACCCCTAAAACTATCATCATTTAAACAAAAAATAAAATAAAAATCTTAGATGGTTGAGTGAGTCAGCTGAATTTGATCGAGTCATCTTGAATTTATCTCATCAGATATCCAAACTGATTATAGTTTACTAGCCGAGTAGCAATTTTAGAAAATTAAAAAACTGGATAAAATAGAAGTTGAGGGACTGGTTTGCAATTATATACTCTTAAAATAGTAGATGAAAAATATAGGGTCTAAATAATAGAAAAGAAAAGCATAGGGACCTGCAATTATATCATCTTCATAAAATATTATATATATACTTTGTCAGATAGTAATATTTAATTATTTGACATGACACACTGCACAATAACATTTCAATCAGCCTTGATGATTTTAGAGGAAAATAAATGCAAAATAAACATAGAAATAAAAACTTATAAAGATATTTATAATTCTGATTAATTAAACAGTGGTCGAAATGATGGCTAATGAAATTTATTTTTGGAATTATTGAGCTTGGATCATCTTGATTTTTGTTCCATGATCTGGCAAGAACTCCAAATATTTTGAAGAAAATTGAAGGTACACAACCAGCTTGACTACCTAATTGGTGTGTGGATCACTTCATTGTTCTACCATTTTGGATAATGGATCGTCACAGGACTAGTTCTAGCCGTTTAAAGCAACGAATACTGTTAATGTTGCAAATATATTATTCTTGTTTCGATATAAACAACATGGCCTGCAACATTCAATCTAGCTGAGCTTAACATTTTCTCACTTGTCCATACATGGATGTCAGCAGACACCTGCATGATTTTAGCATTATAAGAACCAGCGCCTTAGACCCTGGCACGGTTCCATAAAGTAGAGGGTTAATTCTGTAGCAGGAGAAGGAAATATGGGAGCACCAACAGGTGATGGTTCGCGAGGCAGAAGGAAGTCATCATCAAGGGGACACCACAGGTTTGTTGGGGTTAGGCAGAGGCCATCAGGGAGATGGGTGGCAGAGATTAAGGACTCGTTGCAAAAGGTTAGACTCTGGCTTGGAACTTTTGATACTGCTGAGGATGCTGCGAGAGCATATGATGATGCGGCTAGAGCGTTACGCGGTGCTAATGCGCGTACAAACTTTGAATTGCCTCAGCCTGCACCAAATTCCGGCGCTGGCCGTCGCAGTCTTATAGAAGTTGAGCCTTTCTCATTTGAGGAAGTTTGCGGGACGGGAAGTGAAGCGGGAGGGATTCTTGGTGCCCTCAAAGCCAAGCTGCTTGATGGCAAGGGATTGCAGGAGCTTCCGTCTGCTGCTCGTTTTTCAAGTGTGCAGCCTAACTTGGCTGCGAATACTTCTCACAAAAACAATTATGAGAGAGATCTGGCATCGACAGGCTCTATTCCGCGCGGAGCTGGAACTCTAAATGCTATCCAGGATCCTTGTACTTTAGGATCTCGTAAGATTGACCTTGTCTTAGATCATGATCATGGTGACATGATGGCTGGTCATGTTACGGCTGGCCTGTGGAATCAACTATGCCATGGTACTACAGCAACAACAAACTTGGAATGGCCCAGTGAACCAGCACCAAATGAAGTCGCCTGGGCCACGCAGATGAACCATATTTCTGATCAGGCCGCTATGTTAGCCAGTAGTACTTCAATTACTACTTCTGCCTGGCCACTTTCTGCGACAGCTCAGCCATGTGTTGATTTGATGTATTCGAATCCGTGCGCCATTGAGATGCCTATGAACAAGATTAGTCGAATGATTATAACAAACATGCCAACATCGCAAATTGATGGATGTATTTGGACCACTGAGCAACAATTCCTGCACTGTGATAATAGTGGCTGGACTGGTGGTAATAGCACTTGGGATCCGTTTCTCTTGTATCCTCATTCCTCAGCGTTAGGGTGACATTGGATGATCTTTCATTTCCTCCATTGTTACTTCAATTTCTCCCTACCAACTACAGTTACCAGCTAATCATTCTTTTACATGTGCACCATAAATTCCCACCTATATATAGGGCTTGCAAGTTCAAGAATTTTTTTTCCAGAGAGTGATCAATATCTGTAATTTGTACTTAAATCTAGTATGCTAAAGTATGTTTCACAATCTTTTGTTTATTGGAGGAATTGTACTGCCTCATCTGTGAAGTAATTCCTTCTATTTCTTAATCACGAAAAGGAAAAAATTCCCTCTGAATGCTGCCAATTGTCAAACAGTTAGTTTTATATTTCTGAAAAGCAATCCTATCAGACTGGCAATCCTGCTCCTGCAGCTTAAGCTCTCTAGTTTTATGTTGTCATGGCTCAAGCAATAAAAATCAACTTTCCATTTCTTTCTTATTTTTGAAAGGAACAGGAATCATGTGCAAGAAATGGTAAGGCTAGCAGGAAGATGGACATCAATGGAATAACAGTTCATATCCTGAATTTTGAATCCCTCGCAACAACATCCAGAACTGGCTTACATATCCGCAGTAAATTATTGATCTAGTATAGCATGCGAAGATTACGATAATGTATTGATCTAGCATGAGATGCGAAGATTCAGACAATGTCAACTGTTAGAATTTAAGTCCATAAAATAAAATAAAAAAGGTTCCATTGCACACTGTATGAAGCCTCGAAATGTAAGATGATTGCTGCCTTGTGATCATCGTTGAAATGACAGCAACATCCAGAATCTGGAGGATATATATTAGTATACTCTACCAGATGATCTAGTCCATGTTACTAAGCAGTTGATAGGGACTGCTATAATGGCCCTGCAATCAAAAGCCAAAAGATCCGATTTAAGACAACTAAAAAAAAGATCTTGTTACTTCATTTGGACTTGGTAACACAGATGCTAGCTTGAAATGTTTCTTTGTTTTTGACATAGCTTTTTTGTCCCAATGCAGGGACATGACAGGGACCGCGCGAGCCTGACGAGGTTAATTGAACGCCATTTTACTATTGAGGATAGAGTCTAAAAGGGGAATCTGTACACTCCAAAGTGACTACTGCTTCATTCCTGTTTCTTGCTCCCTTAGGAAAGGACATTAGGTATCGGTTAGTTTAAGGTCTAAATCATCATCCACGTTGGCAGTTCATCTTCATGTGTTTTCGGTGGAATGCCAAGTAATCTCACAAAAGAAAATATGAACATAAACTATATTAAAACTTTAAGAAAATTTTAGCGTTTAGTTTAGTTACTGTCTCATAATAATAATAATAATAATAAAAACATAAATAATAGAGAAAGAAAAGAAATCCTTTTATTTTAAAAATATATAATTTCACTCCAAAACTGTCACTAAGTAAATTTTATTTTATGTTTTGTTTTTTCAACTAGACAACATTTTCATATTTATTTTTTCTATCTTAATGGTACTTAATAATAAGAGAAGCTTCGTACACTAAAGTGAAAAAGAAAAAGGAACATTATGCTATTTTTTATTGGACCAGCACTCATGGGAAAACAAAATAAAAAAGTGGTGTGGTGAGACTTAAAATAATAGATAATTTACAATAATTAAATAGGAATTTGCCACGTATAAGTTACATAAATGACTTAATAAATACATTTAATAGTAGAGTCCATCTAGATTGAAGAGAAGATTTGTTTATTCTAAATTAGCATGATGGTCTAAAAAGATTATATAGAATTTTGCTTAATTTTTTTATAGGAGTTTCCAGAAACTATTTTTATACAGTAATACTTTGAGCGTTACGCACACTATTAGATCTTGAGATATCAAGAATCTCATCCCGAGATCTTGCTTAGGTTAATTTTGTTGTTTTTCTTGTTTTATGCTTTTTTCGGATGTTATGATTATTTCCTTTGTATTTTCAAATTTTCATTTTATTTTTCAGTTAAGGTGGAGTTTTATAAACCTCTACTTTATCAGCATTAATTTCTAGAAGGAATAAAGTTGTGAATTTAAGTTTCACGTTCCAATCACTTTTCACTCGTCAAATTTCTATATTCTGATTTTTTTTTTTTAATTTTTGCTGTGTTTAGCTTCTGTCGGCATGAAAAGAGCCTTCTTGCGTGTCGCATGGTGATATCATATGTGCTTCTCTTAAATGTACAAGAAATCCATTATCACCTGGCTCAATTATATGGTCCATTAACAATGTATTCCTTTCCAGAAAGAGATCAACTGGGACCTGCTATGCGGTATCCAACTGCAGAGATAGTTCGGCAGTACAAAGACGATAGGTAAATGAATGGCTGTGGCTCTTCCTTCAGAAAGTTGTCAGTTGGAATATAGAATCAGGAACAGGTTCTCAGTTCTACATTATAAGAGAATTAAAAGAGTGAAGGTGGAGGGGGTGCTGAAAGTTCAAGGATGGGAACAGTTGACATATTCAATATCTTGATAGTGTAAAGGCATCTCTTAGCGAATCCACACAGCAGTATTCTTCCTATTACCTGCTCAGCAGCGGTCTACATTGGTGATGAACAATCAAAATAACTCTTCGCTCAGGATCCCCCATATTAATTGCACTTCAAAGAGTACAATCTGCCAGGATATTACACGGGCCACGTTTGTTTTTTGAATAGTTACCAGCCAGCTAGAGAGGTAAGGACTAGCAGCTAAGAGATTGGGATGGAATTAAGTGAGATAGAGAGGGATAATTTCAGCTTGGAGTGCAATCCAGGAAGTGATAGCTAGGTAGAAGACAAGTGCGTGCGTGTAAAAGATGACACAGACATTTGAAGTGGCACCATTGAAGAGTAGGGATGGGCAGTGCACAGAAATCTTCCTAGTTGCTGCGTCTAATCAAGGTGATCGCTGCTTTTCTACACTATTCTTTCCGGTATTTACGAGAAGATTTGACATGTTGTTCTCGCTCTGCACATTGTAAACGCCTACTGTGGACACAGACTGTCTTCTTTTGTATAAAATCTGCAGCGCGATAGCCTTCAAATGAACCTAATTTAGAATAATAAAACAAGATATATTTCTAGCAATTGAGTGCAATACAGTGATCGAGGAAATTGACGCAACTTTATACCAAATAATGACCTAGAGCGAATGATAATGAAAATTATTACCCCTTCGACGTCTCATTCGGTTTGTTATATCTAAAACTCCCAAATATATTTGTTTTTTAAAAAATAATTTTTTTAAAATTAAAGTTTTAAATTGTTTTATATTTATTTATTGTTAAAAAAATTAATTAATGAAAAATATTTTTATTAAAAAAATTTAATTTGATTTTCAATAAAGTTTTTTTCTAAAATTTTTTGATGGAAAACACTTTTTATAAGTTATGAAAAATTTAAAATTATTATATTATTTACTGATTATATTAAATTTAGTTTTTAAACTTTTGATTGCCACATATATTTTATTTTGAATATTTATTTTTTAATTTCATCACCTAAGATTTAATTTTTATACTAGCTTTGGTCCTTATTTTTATAATTGTTATTTGATTTTTTCTTATCACTTTTTATTAAAAAATTTTATCTATCAAATTTAATCCTTATTTTTTTATTGTTACTTATTTTGTTTGAACTAATTTATGAAATGTTAATTATTATTATTTTAATTTCTTCATATTTTATTTTTTTAAAATTTTTAGATTTGATTTCTATTATTTTGATTATTATTTATTTTATTTGAGATAATTTATAAAATTATATTTTTTTTCAATTTCATTCTCATTCAATTTTATAATTTGTAACATTTGTTTCTTATTATTTTAATAAACTTAAAAAAAAATAAAATATTAATAAATTACTTTACAGGATACAAAACTCTCTCCCCTTGCGTGTAAAGGATGTTAACCATGTATTAGATGCTACGTGCAGGGGACCCCCATGAAAAAGAAGCCATTAAGCTATGCTTGGCACAGCTAACAATAAACTCATAAAGTACATCATGCACCAAGATAAAGCCTAGAAGAAAATGCAAGTGACAAACTCGTGGCCAATATCTACTGCTTCTTCTACCATTTTCGAGGACCAAATCATGTATTGATGCTTCACTGTTTTGTATGATCCGTGATGCTAAATGATTCTCTTGTAATCTCCATTTGTTGGAAGGTATCAATCAAAAGGAAGTGTAAAGAAGAGAATAAATAGCGAACTATTGTCGATGTTAGTTGCTTAAAGCGTTGATGTGACTTGAAGAATTTAATTCTGCATTCTACCCAATTATTCCAGAGTCCATTTATTTAGAGCAAATCTCTGCACATAAGCTTGTGGTACTGTCTGATAGAGGAAATTGGTTAGCAAAGAGAGTGATAAGAAAGGTGTTACTCTACTTCTTTCAAGAGTGCTGGATTCAATGGCTGGTTTGAAGAGCTGTGATCAATGGAAGCCTTTCATAGCAATGATAACAATTGATTTTGCCTTTTCCATTGTGAATATTCTTCTCAAGAAAGTTCTTGATGAGGGGATTAACCATTTGGTCCTTGTCACATACCGGCTTTCGATTTCTGCTATTTTCTTGGGTCCTATCGGCTACTTCCGGGAGAGGTAGAAGCTCTTTAGTCCAACATTCTGCTTATTTTTATTTTGATTTCTTGACTGTATAAACTCGTGCCCCTCCCCAGAATAGTCTATGTAGGCATGTAGCTAGCTAGCTTGCTAGAACCAAATGTTCGTCGGCTAATTAAGTTAACGAATTAGGATTGAAGTTCTTATTGTAGCATTGTGATACTACTTTTCAGATATTAAAGCAACAGATCTTACAAATCAAGCTTGCTGGCTTGCTTGCAGGGGTAGCAGACCACAGCTCACACTTCGCATCTTATGTTACCTGTTCCTCAGTGCGATTGTTGGGTGAGTATTGTTTAAGCCTTTTCAAGTTTTCAATATCCTTGCCACTACTATCATGGAAGACTCATCAAATAATTGTTCCTTGCAGAGCATCACTGACACAATACTTCTTCCTCACCGGCATTCAATATACATCTGCTACATTTTCATGTGCCTTCATCAACATGGTTCCTGTCGTTACGTTTATGATGGCACTGCCATTCAAGTATCCATAATAATTTTCTTTCAACTTTCATGGTTCAGCAATGTGTTATATTCTTTGTCGCAGTCTTGCAGCTTTAGCTTTTCTTGGTTTCTATCTATTGCCTTGCAGAATGGAGACTGTTCATATAAAATCCAACAGCGGAAAAGCCAAAGTACTCGGTACCCTGGTGTGTGTTGCTGGTGCCATGCTGTTGACTTTCAACCGAGGAGCACCATTATTTAACAATTCACCTGGTCAAGCTGTAACTCAAGCCATGGATCATAGCCTAAAGCTGAGCCAAACTAAAAGGGCCGGAAGATGGACCTTTGGTTGTATTGCTTTGCTTGTTGGAACGCTGTTGTGGTCTGGTTGGTATGTACTTCAATCACATATTGGAAGGAGATACCCCTGCCAATGTTCGAGCACTGCCATTATGTCCTTCTTTGGTGCCATTCAGTCAGCTATTTTATGCTTGTCCACTGAAAGGAGCCTCTCCATATGGGTTCTGAAGGGGAAAATAGAAATTATGACTGTCCTGTATGCTGTAAGCATAACCTTCACAAGCTGAAATCCATAGAGCTATATATTAGTTTCTGTCGTGTCTCTTCATTACTGAAGGAACCATTGATTTATGCAGGGAATGATAGGATCAGGCTTGTGCTATGTGGGCATGTCATGGTGTGTTAAGAAAAGGGGTCCGGTCTTTACAGCAGCATTCAGTCCCCTAGTTCAGATAATGGCAGCCATGCTTGATGTCCCTATCCTCCATGAGGAACTCTATCTTGGCAGGTGAACTTTTTGACCATGCTGTCATGAATAGTACTAACACTGCCTCTATTTTTATTTTATTTTTCACAATAGGGATTTTCATGAGCAGTTTGCTGGGATCCATCTTTGTGATAATTGGCTTGTACATTCTTCTTTGGGGCAAGAACAAAGAAATGCAGATTCACGCAACAAGAGTAGCTCAAGAAGCTGCAGAGATAAAGGAACAAGAGCCCCCCTTACAAGTTATCACTGTCTCTTGTGATTCAAGGTGTCCTTGAGGCCAAGTTAAATGATCTTTCCTCTTTCCAAGAAAATCCATGTTTGTACTAATTGTACTTTCCTTTAAATTCCACTAACATTCGAATAAATCTCGAAGAAAGTATTTTCAGCTTCTCTTTCTGAAAGAAAAAGAAAAATGAAAGGAGAAAAGAATCGGGTAGGAAGTACTCCTTGTTATGTTATGGAGGCAAAGTTTGTATGCAAGTCTGTTCTTCGGTGGAGCTCTATGATCAAATAAACAAACGTTTTTGAAGCATTAAGCCGAAAATTTGGATATCGTAGGTGGCTGCCAGTAGAACATGTCAACAAAAAACATTCTAATACCCTGAGTCTCATGGTGGAGAAGAACGCTGTGCAGGCTCTTTTATATAGTTGAAGGAGTCGGGCCTTAAACGTCCAGGAATGACTGATATTCGTATTTTTACCTAGTCTGGTCCCAAACCTGTACAGCAAGTTCGGGACAGGCCGATCAAAAGAGGCAAGCCATGAGGCATCTTGGGAGAAGCACAGAAACCTTTCTCAAGGTGAATTCATTTCAACAATTTTGGTATCTGGAAAGCTCACCGAGCAAGCGTCCCTTTCCTTTGAGTTCGGGGTTCACATTTTGGACCTGGAAGTCGCACCATGGGCTCGTGATTTATTCCCACACCCTTGTTCATTTCAAAATAAAACCTCCTCTAATGCATGGAGGACACCATACGTTTTTCTTTAAGGGAATAAATAAATAAAATCAATGGACACCGAAAGAACTCATTATCCCTTTCATGAACGGTTTATTTAAAGGGTAATCATGGTTAACAAAAATAGAGAATTTATGAAAATAACCCCACACCACAGCAGGTTAGGCTCTATATGAAAAGGAAAAAGCTCACACATACGGGTACTTTGTGCCCTGATCTCCATTTTTTCATGTCTCTTTGCACAGAGTCTACACTTCATAAAGGATTCTCTCTACCTTTATTAATATTAAGGGTAATCAAGGGTCTGGTTATGCCCTATTCGGTGACCCTTGTCACATGCTTAATGATTTAACAAGAGAAGATGAGTTCCAACATTGAAGATCAAACCTCGTCCTTCCTATTCAACCCAATGACTCTTGGTCATCGTCTGTCATAGCCCGAAAGCCCAGGAGACCTCAAGGCTAGAAGAAAATGTGACCTCATCAATAATGTTACCTGATAAATGGAATTCCTGGTGCGGAGTCCCTCTTTTGGGAACTTAAACATCATCAATCATGACCTGTGATCATCTCTTGAACCCATAGACACACCACTCAAATCCTGAAGCACAATTAGACCGATACAAGGTCATCCATCAAAGTCATGGCCTGAATCTCGGGTATGCGATGAGGAATGTAGGAGCATTGTCAAAAAAAAAAAAAAATATCTTATCTATATTGAGCTTCAAAACAAATATTTTATAAAAATAAATTATTTAAAAATATATAACATTTTATAATTTTATCTAATTTAATTTGATAGATTATAAGTACAAATTTAAAAATAAATAAATATTCAGAAAATAAAATAACATATATAAATATTTTAAAAATTAACTAACTTTACTTCTTTTATATATATATATATATATTAAAGATTATTTCACCTATTTGAAAAATATAAAGTTCAGACGAATTTTAGATGAAATACTTGAAAATTCTATTAAGAATCATTAAAAAAAACTACAATAATATATGAAATATATTCAACAACAACTCAAATAAAATATTTTAATCTATAAAATAAAACCAGGTTCAGGGACTAAAACGATAATTTTTCAAAACAAGGATCAAAATATAATTTCATTAAAATGGAGGATCAAACTGTAAATACATAACCATTCCAAAATTCCACCCATAAACCATCCTCAATTCTGCATAGAACAAATCAGAGATCAAAATATAATTTTTATAAAATCTAGGAACTAAAATATAAATTTCTAAACTTGAGGGACCACACTAGAAATATTCTAAATCAATTATCAAATTGAGATTCATCATTATTAACATCATAATATTACTTTCTAGAATCTTAAAAAATATTTAGGAGTAAAATTATAATTTTTTTAAAGTTCAGAAACTAAACTAAAATTTTTATAAATAAAGGATAAAAATAAAAATAAGACTCACCAACCCTCTCTAAACAATAGAGTTTATTTACAACATTAAACATTTAATAATATATGCAACTATTATAGTATGCGGCTTATATATATCAGAATCTAGCATATTGAAGAAATTGAAGAAATCAAAACGGTAGTATAATTTTTTAAATTTTATTTTTTATTTTATTACTAAGAATGATTAATAAGTTAGGGAGTGTGGGGTGATGATCTCGCGGTATGATAAATAAAATATTATTAATATTTTTTAGACGTGCATTTAGAATTTTTTTGATAGTTAAGTTTTCTTAACTGGTTTAGAATCTATTATGAATATATATTATGTAATTTTATTCAATGAAATAAAATATAAAAACTTCTCACTCCGTATAGATAGACACATTGCTAAACTATATAGACACTTTAGCAATGTTAAATCTTTTAATCATTTTAGTTTCTCTCATGTTACAATAGTTATCAGTAATTACTACAGGTTTTTCACGACAGCAACGTATTCATCCAAGAGTCGTAACACAGACATCTTTGTTGAGATCCAGCATAGCACAGGAAGACACACTTCCAGGCACAAAGGTCAAGTTTGCTTCGCCGGTGCATGGGGATATGAACATACAAAGTATAACCTAAACTCATGATTCTAGCAATTACTAAACATATTAGCTTAGCATCACTGCGTGCCAATGACTTTCATTGTCGGTAAAAGAAATATTTGGTCATATTATGCTCAACATATAATAACTAAGACAATACAGACACGCCATCAATCAATATGTAAATCACACCATATATGATTTTTGGAACTTTATTGTCTGATCATTATAAATTCTGAAAACCAAACCTGTAGTAATCTTTAACAAGCAAACTTAAACTTGCTGTATATAGAGCATTACTAAAGCACAGCTTCATTCCTTTTGAAACTCCTGCTTCAATTTTCTTCTTCAGTGACCTCAATCTGAATGTTCAGAATGTTGGTCACTTTTGGAAGCTTCCTCGTCTTTCTTCTTTCCCTTCTTTCCATGCTTATCAGGCCGAAGTCCCCGGTGTTCAAAAGTATCCGAAATGTCCATATGAACACCAGGATCATTGGTGCTGTAGTTGCTACCAAACATGATAGAATTGTTAACAGCTTGGAAATTGCTATTAACGTACGTCCCTGATGCCTCATGATCGCCAAATGACACCCCATCAGGCAACTTGTTGGATTTCTGATCATCTAACTCGCTTCGCATTGTAGCTCCTGTGTTGGTTCCAGCAAGAGTAACGATTCTGATGCCTTGACCATCCTCATCAGCCACGCTTTCCTGGTGGTGGAGACTTGCACTTGGCTTGTGAAATTGATCAACAATGCGGTGTGTCATGGTATTCAACATGTCTCTAACTTCACGATCGAGAGGTTTGTTCTTGTTTCCGTCAGAAGCCATGATTTTTGAGGCTGACAAGGTCGGGGCTAGCAAGGAATGTAAGAAAATGCAGGAGAAGAATCTGGGGTAGGAGCTAGAGGGGCTCCATTGAATTTAAGAGGAAATGTGAGGTGCCAAATGTTGGAAAGACTAAATTAAAGGAAGGGAATAACTTAGAAGACACTATAAGAATTTGATTTATTAAAGATGGAAAAGAGAAAGGATTGCTTGGCTATGAGTTTACCTTCCACATTTTTTTCTCTCTTTTTCTTTTATGAATGATAAGGCTCTATTATTCTTCCATTAGTACCATGCTATTAGAAACAAAACAAGTACTCCATCTCATGATGAAGAGAATCTTCTCTTTATTTAAATTTCCCAAAATATGAATCTTCTCTTTATTTAAATTTCCCAAAATATATATTTTTTATAAGACAAAACCAAAGAATTGAGTATAGTTTTACTATTTTACCTCACTTTAAAATTCAATACATAAATTAATTCACTCTTTAGGGGAAAAAACAGAATTAATTTTAATTTATCATTTAAAAGTGAATCTAATTTCTCTTTCTAAGGTTTTGATTATTTCAATGTTTCGGTCTATTATCTAAGGTTGTAATTTTTCAATTCTTAAATTAGCTAAATTACAAGAAAATTAAAGTTTTGTAGTTAATTAGTAGTTAAATTGAAGAAATTTATAATCAAAGACCATTTTACAAAAGACGGTAAACTATAAGAACCCCATTGATACAATTAAAAGGCAAAATTAAAAAAATTAAAAGTTTAATCATTCATTAAGGGTTAAATTGCATAAATCCTAAACTAATGACCATAACGCAAAAGACACATAACTACAATATTAAGATTGATGTTCATCCATGGACTTAATTAGATAATATTAAAAGTTTAAAGACAGAGGTGTATAGGAGACAGATCAGAAATAAAAGACCAAAATAAACTTTACAAAAACAACATTGTTTTGGTTATTGTTTATTTTTTTTCTTTAATTTTCTTTGAAATAACTGCTTAAGCTACCTACTTTGAAAGTACATTTAATGCCTTTACATTCCACCAAATTTGATGAAGTTTACACGAAAATGATCAATTAACATCCCTTTAACTTCGGGTATGGTCCGTTCAGGTGGCATGACAACATGTTGGCCCTGACATTGGTCTAAAGAGGCTAAATCAATCAGTCCTTTTCCTGTAAATTTGACAGTGCATCATGTCTACTTTGAACCAACAGTTGAGATCCTTTTCAATTGAATCAAGAGTTGATATTTTTTCCAAATATAGACAAGATTGTCCTCATCTACTGCCTTAGAGAGGGGAAAATTGGATCCAAAGTAAATCAAAAAATCAACCTCTTCCTGATTTCTGCCACCTTTTCTCTATCTTTCTCTCTCTCTTTGTTGTTTTAATAGTCAGCTGACACAACCAAAAGATTGATATCTTCTTCCAGACGCAAGAGTGTCGAAGTAATAAATAACCTGGCAAGACTAGAGTCGAACCACAAGGAGGTTAATTATATAAATTTTAAACAATAACAACAACAATAATAGCAAAAATTAATGAGAACTTTAAGATAGAAAATCAATGTAAGGATTAAACAATGATAACAACAAATGTCAAGGTTAGAGAATCCACTAATAATATTTCAAACAAGTATAATTAAATTCTTATTATTCAAGTGGAAACCATATACAAAGAAGGTTCCATTTGGATTATGAATTGTTAACATGATTACATTAGTTATCTTATTCGAATAATACTAATACTTGTAAATATTGTCAGACATTCATGATTATAATTTATGTTAATAATAAATCAAGTTTCTTTAATAATACAAGTATAGGTTATATCATACGGTTGGACAATGAAAGTGTTAAATATTTGTTGTATCAAGTGTTATACAATATAAATCTAGATTAATTATTTAACAAGCAAAGTATTAAGAGTAAACAAGATAACAAATATAAAACATATTAGTATCACATATTAAAGTCCATGTTGATTTTGCACTATATTTATTATTATACCATTAATGTAACCTTTTCATATTGACATAATAAACTTAAACTAAATATAATAAAAGAGAGAAATATAAATAAATAAATTAAAAATATAAATAAGAAAAAAGTTAATTAAGTAAAGGAAAGGAATTGAAAGTCATAAATAAAATATTAATGAAAATAAAACTTAAGTATTATAAAAATATAAAGAGAGAAAGCAAGAGTATAATCTTGATTTAGAAACCAAGATGCTTAAAATGCTTCTTTTTATAGGCCAAAATTAAGAACTATTGATTTGATGACTAATAGATGAGTGGGTGGTCAACTCTTTATTTGGTGACAATTTTTATCTTCTCTTGTCTAAATAAAACGTCATTAATAATATTAGAATTTGAACTAACCTTATTCATGAAAGTTCTAGGAAATTGTCTTAACTTTTTAGAAAAAAATTGAGGTCATTTGAACTTCTAGAACTCAAGATATGGCCTGAATACTGAACAGTATTTAAGTTGCAGGGCAGATTCAGATTTCTTCGTTGTTGCTACAATTTAAACTTAAAAACAATTTTTTTAAATATTGGACTCTCATGAAAGTTGTAGGTCTTTATCTTACCTTTCAATTCATATAAAATAAACATAAATCCAAGATCTACAGCTCCATAAATGATCCAATTATCGAACAATGTTTCAGTTTGAATTATATCAGCATCTTTTTTTTTTTTTAAGTTTGACCCTCTCTTTATTATTTCAATTTAAGTACTTAAACTTATCAATTAATTTTTTATTTACGTGATAAGCTTACATTTAAATTAAATATTTATCACAAATTAAAAGTATCTTATATTTTTAGATATGTTATTATAAAAAATGTTTTAGTTAACAAGTTATTAATACTTTAAATGCAAAATGATAATATAAAACCTTAATAAAAATATATTTTTAAGTACTAATCACTACTCCTAACTAGCTTATTACTAGTCCCTAATAATCAAAATGTTAAAATAAAAAAATAATTTGTTAATTTTATAAAGTAAGGTATTTATCAATCAACTTCTATTAATCTATCCAGATTTAAACTTCTATAGGGTAAAAGTATTTTTTTTTTTACATAGCCAATCATGATTTAAATTGTGATTAATTATAAAAAATAATTTTTTAAATTTTTTTTATTGCCAACCATAATTTAAAATATTGATAATTTTATAGATAAATTAAAATATTTATGGATAAAAATAAAATTAACTGCATTATATGATTAAAATTATGTTTGAGATTATAATTATTTTTTTTAGATGTTTTACAAAACTCTATTTTTTTGAAAAAATTATTAAATTAATTTTTTTAATGTTTTTTAATAATTTTTATATGTTGATATTAAAAATAAAAAAAATTATTTTAAAATAGCTTTTAATAAAAATATTTTTTAAAAATATTTTTATTTTAAAATCTAATATATATTAAAAATTATTATTATTATTATTGCTGCTGCTATAAAACTATTTATAAATTATAAAATTTAAAAATGAATATGTATATGAAAGAATTAAAAAAGAAAAAATCTGAACCCACCGTGGGTTCAGGTAACCATTTCTCTTCTACTTTCCATTTCCTTGTTGTGAAGCAGTGAAGGTTTAGTCTTGACAACAAAATAGAGATTACTTTTGTATTTGTCCTTTAAGCGAAAACATTTTCCAGGTAAAGGGTTTCCATTTTGTTTTTTTTTCCTCTCAAAAATGAAAAGCCATTGTCTATTCAAGTTGCTTTGCCTTTTCTTTTGCTGTTCTTCTATTGTAATCCCACCTGGGTTTTAGCTGTTTGATGGAATTTCTTAATTGGGTTATTACTATGTTGCCTGTCTTTTTGAATTTTAATATATTTTTTGACAAAAGATTGAATATTTTTGTTTGATTCTACTTGGGGTGCAAGTAGGATGCCTAAAAAGATAAACCCTTTTAATCTTTTTGAGTGTTAAGTGGTTTCTAGGGTTTATTTTAGCTTCTGAAGTTTTATTGAATGTTTGTTTTTTTGAATAGAATCAGATGCAGAATGATGTGTCTGATCGAGACAGCACCACCAGAGCTGGTGCTGGTGGTTTAGCCCTTACTGAGGTTGACCTGGAGAAGCAGGATAACAGTAAGGCTTTGCCGCAAGAAGGCGATAATGAGATCCTGTCAGGGAATTCTGGTTTTCCACCAGTGATTACCATTGCGTTTTCTAATGGGGAGTCTACTGTGGCTCATGTGGCTGCTAGCAAGGAAGAGTTGCCTGGTGTAGATTCTCCCGGAAAAGGGTCCTTGTCAAGGACTTCAAGTCTGCACGAACAATGCAGGTTGGTACTTATACTTAATAGTTCTTGCTCTAGTTATAATTTTGTTGGAACCCATCGTGTATTGTGTATTTTTCCCATTTTGATCTTGCTTGATTTGATTGGATTATGACATTAATTGACTATGAAAATCATGAGTCTGTTCCATGTCATAAACTTGTGAATTTTCTCCTTTCAAGTTGAAAGTTCCATTGTGCTTTTATATGCACTTGTTTTTGGAACTCCTAGTGATCCCCTGGTATTCATTTAGCGTTGTACAACATTAGATACTGAAATCTAAATCTTTATTGGCGTACTGGGATATAATTTGCTATTTTCCTTGACATCACATTTCAGGGATTGACAAAGTAGCACCATCCAGCTTGTGTTTGTAGTTCAGCAAACCAGAAGTATCATTTGTCTTATAATCTCATCCATCATCATGGTTTCATATTCTAGAAGGGAAAATTGTTATATAATTTAATTGCTAAGATTAAAAAGAAAACCAGAACCATTAGAGAGAAAAGAACTAAGATGAAGAGAGACATGGAACTCATCACATAAGCAATAACTAAGATTAATTCATTATTCTTCAGAGTTTGCCAGGAGGAGAAGGAAGAAGTTCTCATAGATCTTGGATGCAAATGTAAAGGTGGTCTTGCAAAAGCCCATCGCACATGTATAGATACCTGGTTTAGCAGAAGAGGATCCAACAAATGTGAGATATGCCAGTAAGTCAGTCCTTCACCATGTCTGTTTATGCTATGAAGTTTGGCACAGAGAGGTTGCTGAATTAACTTTATATGATTTAAACCTTTTATTTCAGGGCTGTAGCTGTAAATGTGTCACCTCCAGAATCCCAGCCAAGTGTACGTATTCTATTTCTGGGAACAAAAGCAAAATTACAATGTATGCTTAAAGATAGCATTTTTCATTTTTATTTGGTCTAAATTATACATGCATTGGATCTGGAATGTGATGCAAGCTCATGCATCTTTTTTGGGGCCTGTCTAAGATAGTTTATCATGTCAGCTTCCAAAATCACGATGACACTGCTGGAAATGTGGGGTATGTTTTTCCAAAATACCAAAGGGCCAAGTGGCATGCTTTAAGAACCTGGATAAGGGTTTGCAATATCTGGAAGCACTATTTATAGACTGTTGGTTTGGCAGCACAGATTGATGACAAGAACTTTTTATGATAAACCATGCAGTGCTTAATGTTGATATTCTGTTTCTGTGATTTCATGAAGCAGACAAACTACTGGGTTTGGAGAATCGACCCTAACTTAAGACCACGAGATCTCAATAGGGTAAGGGAATTGAGAGTATTTTTTTTGGATATAGTATTCACTTTGAATGAATTCATCTTCAAAACAGGGTTGTTTTAGTCCACTTTGGGTGGCATTCTCAATTCTTACTGGTGGCCTCTTGTTGGATGTGCTGATATCCATCACCCTAGGTGTCTCTGCCTTACCTGTTAACATAATAATCGGTAAGCACGTCTATATCAGTTTTCAACAGTTAACTGACTTGTCCATATGCAAATAGTCGCATTACGAGATGAAGAACAATATGCATGCTGATGTCAAAACTATGACAAATTACACAGGGGTCATTGTTGTGCTCGGACTTGGAACTGCGCTTCGGCTAGCCCTGGACTTCTGCATTAAGTGGAGTTTTAGGAGACCAGTGCAGAGGGCAGATGCCAATGTGAATCACGGGTATCATCCAGCTTTGTAGGTAGGTAAATATGTATAGAATGAAGATAGAACTCCCAAGAGAAGTCTTAATTTGTTGGGGCAGTAGTCCACAAATTATTCACCTCATATATAGGATATCATGTGATGTTTGGCGATGGTTGTTGATTGTTACTCAAGTGTGCTCGCGTATGACAATACGCCATTAAGTTTTCCAAAATTTCATTTCCCTACAGTTTCCTTGGAATTTTATTCAACTTTATTTCCCCTTCAAAGCATGAAAAAAAATGAGTTTCATTGGTGGAGAAATGATATGGAGTGATGATCAAAGAGATAATTGTCATCGGCCTTGGCCCAACGGGCTCTCTTCAATCAAGATTTGAAGTTTAGCAAAACGACGAGGCTTCCTCAAATCTTGATGATTTCTTTCAAAGACTATTATTATCAGGTTCTCTTTTCCAAAAGTTCTGGTGTGCTGCTGGACTGGAAAGGAATCAGCTCCATATGTGGGGTCCAATTATGTACCCTCAGTCCTCACAATTCAAAAGACTAGTGGCTCTTTATTGGGGTCGGGGTCTCTTGTTGGCTCACTTTATGTGAGAACAGCGGCTAGTGAGAGCAGTATCGTAGGCATGTGCCTGCTAAGAGGGCTACATGTCGGTTTTGACAACTATAATACCATATATGGGTTATAATTAATGCTGAAAATCTGCAATTAATAGAAAGACGACTTCAAGAACTAATCGCATGTGAATCAATCTATTATAAATTAGAAAAAGTGAAGGAAAAAAAAGGTAAAAAGTGAGAAAATATTCCTTCGCGGATAAGATTCAGCGAAGAGAGTTTCTTTAATCCCACCATCCTGAACCACCGCACTAAACAGAACCAGAAAATTGACAATTGAGGGCAATTGAGCCATGCAGAATGGAGATTATTATTATTATTATTATTATTTTAATGTATTAAAATAATATTTTTTTATTTTTTAAAATTTATTTTTAATATGAAACGATTAAAAATAAAATAATTAATATAGAACTGGAAAAAATATAGGTGAACAGTGCATGTGTACTTGAGAGCCAGCATCAGCATCTGGAGACAGGAAGGTTATTTGTTCATTCACCTATTCACTAGAATATAGTATATTGTTGTTTTTTGTTTTTAGAGAAAATAACATACATATATATAGAGTCCCCAATGTGGTTAGGATTTCAAACCAATCCTCAAACTTACTAAATCTTGTAGTTTTAACACTTGAATGGCTATTACCTAATAATAAATATCCTCTAATTACATTCCTTTGGGTTTAAGAAAAATCTAGCAATTTTTCGGGGGTAGTTGTTAAAAAATTTATGGTACTCGTAAAGTAACTAATGATATATTATTAGCTATTTTTTAAAGAAAAAAAATACAGAAATGAAAGAATATAAAATCTATGATCAATAAGAAAGGATAAGAATATAATTGTATGGAATTTATCTCCCACTTGTATCTCTTTATTTTTTTTAAAAAGATTGAGTGTTTTACATTTATTTAAAAGCACATGTAAATCTATTTTTTTGTTAAATAATCATTGACAATAATTTTTTATTTTAGATTTATTTTCTAAATAAGTATTATATGCTTGTGTTATCTACTTGTATTCTAGATGATATTTTTATATAGACATCTTGATTACATCTTCTTTATATGTAGAGCTTTCAAAAGGATTTGATAACTTAACTATTTTTTTCAAAAATTAAATTACCCATCATTCTTATCATTTATAAATTTTATAATTAACATTTTTTATCTAGATGTTTTTATTTTTTATTGAAATGGTCTCAAATCCAATTTATTTTTATCTCCATCTTTGTGATTGTTCGTTGTTAATCATAATATATTTTTATATATATGCTAAAAGTTCACGGGTCAAATGTATATTTATTTACTCTATTTTAATGGATTAGATAGATATTTCTTCATTTCTTTAATGAAATATTTTTTTTCTGATAATAAAATGATGAAATTAAAAGAAATTTTACTTTAAGACGTGACTTGAATACATATAGAAAGATGAGGACTGAATCGTACTTGTTTTCATGCCAACAACATCGTACACATAAAATTCTTCTTCGGACCTGACATTTGACACTTGCTTTTGTCATGAAGCCATTGGCCAGTAGTACAAACCAAAGAGGTAGAATAAAAAAGTGTTTTGAAGACTGATCATTTTAGCTGATCACAGACCCGCCAGCAACAACAATAAAAGAGCAGGCAAGTACACAGAGAGATTGATAGTTTTTGGAGTAACTGATGCAATTACTCGAACTTTGATTGAATTTCTTTGTTGGGTTTTGGTTAAAGAAAGGAAAACGAAGACAGCATGGTGGCTATGGTGTCTATTGACTCCCTACCATTAGGGTTTAGATTCAGGCCAACTGATGAAGAACTGATAAGCCACTACTTGAGACTCAAAATCAACGGTCGTGATTCCGAAGTCGAAGTCATCCCTGAAATTGATGTTTGTAAACGGGAGCCTTGGGATTTGCCTGGTAAAAAAAGAGAAAAAGAAAAATCCATTTTTTTTTATTATTAATTTGTTTTTAGTTGGGTTTTCTTTGATTTTAAAGGTTGAATCTTTGATTTTTTTTGATTGGTTGTTTAATTTTTTTTATTCCCGATGAATAATTTCCACTTTTTGCTTATCTGGGTAATTCCTTCATCACTAAGATTCCTTAGTAAAAAATATTGATTTCTTAGAATCAGGGTATTTTAGTATCGTTTCTATAATTAAGTGCACTTAGTGTATAATTCTGATATTTTTTGCTAAATTTGGAGTCATTAGGAATGTTGGGTTTTTCTTGGGGTTACAAGTAGATTCCCTTGAAATTGCTATAAGGATTATCATTATGTTCTGGGAATAGGGTATTTTAGTATCCTTCCTATAATTTACTGCTCTATAGTTTACAATTCTGCTATTTTTAGCTAAACGAGAAGTGAATTTGAATGTTGGGTTGTAGGGCTATCTGTGATAAAGACTGATGATCCAGAGTGGTTCTTCTTCTGCCCAAGAGATAGGAAGTATCCTAATGGTCATCGTTCAAATAGAGCAACAGATGCTGGATATTGGAAGGCTACGGGGAAGGATCGAACAATAAAGTCTCGGAAATCGGCTGGTAATACTACCTTGATTGGTATGAAGAAAACATTGGTTTTCTACCGTGGTCGTGCTCCAAAGGGAGAGCGAACGAACTGGATCATGCATGAGTATCGTCCCACTGAAAAGGATCTTGATGGTACCGGCCCTGGCCAGGTTGCTAGCGTTCTTGATCTCATTCTTTTTAGTAATTTGTTCATTTTGACATGCTATACTTGGTTGAAATGCTTAGTTTTGATTTCATTCGTCAGAAAAACTGAGGAAATTTTGTCTACATGCCGTGTGATTACTTTTTTGCGTTATGTTTTTTCCTGTTAAGCATGCATTCAATGATATTTTATTTTGATGTACGTATGAACATAATGCCGGCAGCCAAACTGAAGGAATTCAGTTTTAGTAGTAAGTGATGTACATGGAATGTTTTTTTTTTTTCACTGTTGATTTTTAAAATTACCAAATGTCCTTTTGTGTTGTATCTATACAGTGATGTTATTGTTGAAATGAATACCGTTGATTCTCATTGATGCTGTTTATATCTTCAACTCACTTAGTTCCTCTTTTCACCTGGATCAGGTTGCATTTGTCCTTTTTCGCTTATTCAGAAAGCCAGAAGAGAGAACCAATGGTGTAAAGTATGATGAGATAGAACAGATTGGATACTCTCCTGCAGCTGCTAAGTCCCCTCCTGATAAGGCATCATCAGATCTAGTTCAAGAAACAGCTACATCTGACATGCATTCAGGAAAGCAGTCAGAAGATATAAAGATATGGTTGGCTGAGTCTGATAACGTGACTACTAACTCTGTGGTGCGTGTTGATAGCTGCATTAATAGACATGGAACTTCAGTTATTGAAGATCAAGTGCCAGAAGCAACAGCTGTGGAAGTGAGTACTGGATTCTGTATTTTGGCCTCTTGTACTCCACTCAAGATAAACATTATGAGAAAGTTGATTTTCTTAAGTTTGTTTTTTAGGCATGTCCGCTGCTGGATGAAAGTTCTCTTATACACGAGCCTGTATCTGGTGAACTGGATCATGAAGTTTTCTCCCCCGTGAGATCACATATTCCAGCAGACCTAGGATGCTACATAGATTCACCTTATGCCAGTGACTTTGGCAACGATCAAAATGAATTTCCTTTTCAGGATGTCTCCTTTGAACAGGATGTATCCATCACAGAATTGTTAGATGGCTTCTTCAATAACCATGACAAGTGTTCTGGTGAAGAAACGAGTAAGAACAACTTGGGTGTTGGAAGTGAGACTCGGTTGTGTGGGCAGACACCACCAGGAAACTTTTATGCTCCGGACAATGGTATATACAGTTTCAGGAACAATTTACAGGTAAAACTATGGTCTCTTGGTAGCTTTCAAATCACCATGTTGTTGAATCTCTCTTAACTGTCATAGCTCTTAAATGTTAAATCTTGTATTTTCTTTTATTGCTGTTTGAGCAATTTGACATGGTTGATTTATACTTATTTGAAAATAACCTCCGAATCTCAAAAATCCTGTTGTAATTTTGATGTACACCAGCATGTTTCGCTCATGGGAGTCCCAGCATGGCCTAGTGATCAATTTTGTAGCAATGAGCTGTTTCGAATGCAGCCTGCACCTGGAGCTTTGAGAGCACCCACTCCTGT
This sequence comes from Populus ilicifolia, assembly GCA_015708895.1. Lineage (NCBI taxonomy): Eukaryota > Viridiplantae > Streptophyta > Magnoliopsida > Malpighiales > Salicaceae > Populus > Populus ilicifolia. The sequence goes on from SRLM01015263.1 coordinate 224,512, forward strand.
TTTTTATGGAGAACTTGGAAGGGGAAATATTGGTCATTTTGGCAATAATTTTGTTGGACAAGATGCTCCATCTGCCACATCTGCAATCTCATCCTTTGGTGTGCTTAATAGTATAGAGGAAGCAACCAGTCAGATGACTTCTGAAGACATTGGCAGTGGTGTTAGTGGAACTGGAATCAAGATTAGGGCCCGCCAGCCTCGAGTCCGACCACAGGCAGACATCTTCATTGCCCAGGGCAGTGGCCCAAGAAGAATCCTTCTGCAGCTGCAAACGAAGCTTTTGTCTGAGTCAGTTGGATATTGCAAGGTTAAAGATGCAGGCTACATTAAAGATGAAGATGAGGTGCAATCAGCTGTAACAGAGGTAAGTGCTATCACTCTACGACAATGTGGAAATGCACCCATCGACTATTGATTTCATACAATTATTTTCTGCAGGCCACTGGAGATGCTGAAAAACAGACCCCTACAGCTGACTATCTGCAGAAAGAAAGCCCACTTAGTAGTTCCAAGACTAGCTGGGAAATTGCTGAAGAATCTTCTTCAGATTTGAGATTAAGGGCGAAAAAGGAGGGTGAATCTGAGAGCAGCCAGATAGCATCAACAGCATTTCCAGCAGCACCTCCAGTTTATATCAGCATTTTCCTCCTCTTAATCACAATCGTAGCATTTGCTGGAATATGGAGATCCCTTATGACCGTGAAGTTTCTTTGGATACAGGATGGTGCAAGTGATAATTTGTAGTGCATTTGTTCTTCCAGGAGGAGCAGAATAGTTTTGTAGAAGGCTCATAAAACACTCAAGGCATAATAACTTCGGTTACTACTGGTGTACATAAAATTATATGCCCTGTTTGTGGTGTAAATTGTGTTAGTTTTTTAGGACAGCAAGTAGCTCTGATTGTAGATGATGCCTTCGTTGTATGCATCTAGCGGCTTCTCATTCTAGTTGGTTTCCTTGCATTCGTGCTTGTCTTTCAAATACAGTACAAGAGCTTTAAATGAAATGGCACAATGCTCATTCCAAGATTTCACGAACCACTACAAAGATTTGGATTATTTCTTCCTTCTTTGGATTAGATCAAAGATAAATCATCCATATACTGACTGTGAGAAGGTATTGTGTGTTCCTTCGTGGTTTTAGTGCTGAAGAATTAAGGGCGGTCAGTATGCGGCAGAAAGCTAGAAACAAAGGGCTAACAGTACAAGCAATATGAGGATGTGATCAAACCGTAGTTGAACTGGCTGTTTTGGAAATATTTTAGTGATGACATTTTATGATAATATTAGGAAAAGATTAGTTTGTTAGAAAGATAGTCTGTCCCGACCTGACCTAACATATTAACCTGACCACTTGAAACAAGGTGAGGTTTTATTTTGAACCGGATGTTTTTAAGAAAACAACAATGCCTTTTTTTTTTCCTTATAAAAACTGAAATTATGTTATGAAAAAACCACGAGAATGTTTTATCAACCCAGAAAAAGCTCTCTAATTTTTCTGCTGAGGATTTTTCTATCCTCGTCAATTGGTGCTGTCTGTCAGAATTCTATCCCTATTTCTCAAAACCTCTTTCCGTCACTGATGAAATCTCAATGCAGCAACTAAGGGTAAGCAAAAAGCCTGAAAAACTGACTAAACCGAAAAAATTTAAGAAAATTAACTGAAAAAACCGAACCAAGAAAAAAACCTTAACCAATTAGAAAACTCAAAAGAATTTCCTATTTAGTTCTGTTTCCATTTTAAAATGATTAAACCAGAATAAATTGAACCGGTTCAACCACGTAACTGACTAAAAAAAATAGTATAAAAAGTCACTAACTCTTCTCTCCTTCACCACAAATTCAGCAGCCCCTCAAGCCTCAATTATTTCTCCATCACATTCTTTTCTTAACAAATTCATGAACTTTAGTAGCTCCTCACCCCTCATTTTTTCTCTTTACCTCCCTGTATCTTAATTATTTCTCCATCAAATTCTCTTCTCTCCCTAGCAGATCTATTTTTCTAAAAACACTAATTTGAGCCCTCATTTGGATCCAACTCACTCAGCAGGGACATAACTGTTTTCCTTGTTATCTCGATTAATCTTTAGTTTTCTATTTTTCTTAATATTTTATGAATTTTTGTTTTCTTTTACTATGTTGTAATTTGCGATTTTGGTTGTAAACTTAAACAAGTTCTTGAAGAACAAAAATGAGATTTGAACAACAAAAACTAAACTGAATCAAACCAAAACCAGTTGCTGTGAACTGATTTTAATTTTTAATTTTTAAAAATAATAATTTTAATTTAATTAATTTTTTCAAATAAAAACCAAACCAAACAAAAATTAATCACTCCCGGCAGCAACAACTATACCGGCGACTATGTTTATACACATGCCAACAAAATGCTAGTGGCTACACCCCACGTAGACGAGGCTAAAAAAATCTCTATTAGAAAGACTCTGAGAGCACTTTCCAGAGGATAATAGAACTAGACCTGGAGGAATCGGTGGACCTGACAAAACTTGCAAGAAAGCACTCCAAAACTTAAGTCAATATAGTATTTGTTTAGGTGACAAAGAGGACACATCTGAATTTTTTATGGAATCGACATGAAAACCAATGCACGATAGAGAGAGAGAGGATAAAAACCTTTCTTCACAACCAATCAGGCCAAACATGTTACACCAGCAGTTGTACCATTGCCTGACGTGTCGGATGATATGAAAATCGATAGATTTTGACCATCATAATATGTCTCATGTGCCTCTTGTTAGGCGAAGGGATGATGACATACATCTGTCTTTTATATTGATTTATTAATATTTTAACAATTTAAATAACTAAAAAGCCTATAAAGACATCTTAATATTACAAAAAAGAAAAATATGTGGCAAAGATGAAAATGCCCTCTCTTTCTTTTAAAGTTAATGGTTAGATATGTCATTTTATTGTAGAAAAAATACACAAACAAAAGAAAACCATCTCTGCAAGATCAAACTTTCAAGTTTTTAAGAATATCATCATCCTTTAATTATGCAAATAAAATTTATTTTTTAAAGTAATCAAAATATTATTTATCAATTAATCAAGATAATTTAATAAATTTATATTTTTCATATGCAATGAAATTACATCTTCACCTTTCAAAAATAAGAAAATAGGCCTTTTGTCCTGACAATTGCTTAGTGCAATGGAGGACAAAATGATCGATAGACTCCTTGGATCCATAATGTTTCTTTCCACTTGCTAAAGGAAAAGCTTAGTCATTTTAGTTTTTCTTCTTCTTTTTTTTTTTTGTGGTAATGTTCCTTATGTTTTGTTTAAATCTTATACTAGACTTATGTTTGTTTAAACATATGTTTTCTAGACAAATAGAGTATAAAGAGATGAGCTTTGGCATATCTTTCATTTAGAGAGATAAAGATTTGTTTATATAGATTTTTTTAAAATAAATATCTTAAAAAATATCTAAGATATTTTATATAAATATCTCATAAATATTTAAATTATAAAATATATTAATATCTAAAATATTTATAGAGGTATTCATAGAGGTGTATACATTATATAAAATATTTGTATAGTTTTTTATATATTATTACCTGCTCACTTAAGATTAGTTGACTTGCCCAGCCCATAAATCTTGTCTTGTTCTCTAATTTACTCTTAATGTTTGTTTCAGTTATTTCAATGAACAACCAGAATGAACACAGGGTGGTTATGTTCAAGTTTCCACAACAATCTTCCCTGTAGCATGGCCATCGATACTCTTTGCCCAGGCATCTTCTGCCTTCCTTAATGGATGTCTGGAGTCGATGATCGTCTTAAGCTTCCCTTCCTTCACTAGTTTAATAAGACAATCCAGGCTCTCCATGCTGGGGCTTACGGTTAATATGGGCACCAGCTGTTTCTTGGAGAAGGTAAGTTTCTTGAGAACAAAAGTCATCATGGCACTAGCTCCAGGAGTGATGTCAATAACCTTACCACTTTCACTCAAAGTAGGTTCAAAAGTAGACCAAGAAATGCCCCGTGCACAGTGGAGCACAACATCATATTTCTTACCAGATGGACTCTTGAGAGCTGCTCCTTCAGGTGTTTTGTAATCAAGAACCTCATCGGCCCCTAAGCTCTTGACCAATTCGATGTTACGAGCACCACAGGTCGCTGTTACGTGTGTATTTCCAAGCTTTGCTAGCTGAACTGCATAAAGACCTACACCACCTGAGGCAGCAGTGATCAGAATGTTTTTCTGCTGCCCGCTTCCATCAAGCTTGATCCGTCCATGCTGTGTGAGAGCCTGGTAAGCTGTGATACCTGAAACAAGTAAGCTTGCGCCTTCAGCAGCTGAAACCTCAGCTGGCCTCACCACAGTCAAGCTCTTCTTTGCCACAGCATACTCAGCGAGTCCACCTCCATACTGCCATTGCACAACACAATTAATTCTTTGAATGTTAAGATTGGCCAACTGCGAGCAGTTGTTTTATGTTAAGATTATTTGTCATTTCTCAAAGTTTGCTTTGTCTAATTCGTTTCCAAACATTGTCCCATTTCGTTCTTCCCTAATGCTGGCAAATCTAAGGCTTCAAAACACAAATTCACCAGAAGGGAAGTGGCAGGAATAAGCACTTACAAGATGACCAAGTTCTGCAACAACTCTGTCACCAATTTTGAAGTTCTTTACTTCTGCTCCAACCTCTACCACCTCGCCTGCCACATCCGTACCTGTTCAAGCAAACAAAAAGGAAAAACGTTAGGATTTCTGGTAAAAGTTCAACTCTTGTCATTGACAACAAACAACGTTAAAGACAAAAAATACAGAGTTTTTGTTCATAACTTATTCACTTGCACCAACAGGATTTCTGGTATGAGTGCATAACATTAATTTAGTCGATTAGGTTCTTTAAATTATCAGATGATCAGCAAACTTATTCAGATAAACATCAAAACATCAGAGATAAGAATGCAGCTATAGAACTTAACAAAACCATTACAAAATCTCCAAGTTTTAGACGCCACAGACAGTTTCAAAATAATGTTAGGATCTCAAAATTTGATAAAGAGAATTATCACAGCAAATAGAAGAAGAAGGAATCACACATAGACAGTGTTTTGCATGCTTTAACTATGCTTACGTCCAAGGGAAATAAATTTGCCAAATGCAAGAAAGTAACGCTGTATTACCGGGTGTATAAGGGAATCTGCGAGGAAAAAAAGGCCGCAGCATGCCTTTCTGGATTTTCCAATCAATTGGATTCAGACTGGTTGCTTCCAGCTTTAACAAAACCTCGTATTTCTGAGGACATGGAACTGGAACTTCAACATGCTACAATAAAAATTTATTTATTTTAATAATCAAAATTCAGTCAGCAATTCATGTTCATCATGATTTTCAAATCTTTAAAACCTCGAAACAGAAGTTGAATTTTGAGCTAGAAATTCCCATGGTTACACAAGTTAATTTAGATTTTGTAAAATTATCATTTCAATTACCTACGTATACGAAAAAAAGGTAAATTATTGTTAATAATCGTTAAAACATATAACAGACTAACTTACAAAATCGTTAAAAATATAAGGACTAACTTACGATACAGGAAGAAAAAAAAAAAAACACCCTCAAAAGGTGAAAATATATAAGCCATGAACACATAGAGAACTAATTAACAATGAAATTAAAAGAAGAAGAAGAAGAAGAAGGAAGAAGGAATATGAAGTAGAAAAAAAAAAAACCTTTAAAGCAGCAGGTCCTCCATCATAAGAATCATACTGAATGGCATGCATGAGCTTCCCTGCCATTCCCATGCCTAACCCGGAAATCAAGAAGTTGATGATATACGCAAATTTGATGCAGCAGAAGGCTTGCTAATGGTTTTTATGGATTTACTGGATACTTATTGTTGAGGAAGCAGCATCATTCAGTTGGCAAATACATCCTTTGATGAGTCACACAATTAGTTTTTTTTTAAAAAAAAAAACAAATTGATATATTACACCTCACATTTGAATCAACGGTGTAAAGTCAAAGTCAACCTTCGACTAAAATTAAACGAATACCCTGTATTTCTCACTCCTTCAATTAAAATATTTCCTAGTATCCTTCTTGTCATAATTTTTCTCCACTTTGAGGCTTATGATTGTCGGTAGATGTTTGAAAATCTTTATAAGTCAATAAAATTTTGTTCAAATTAAAGGTATGCTATTTTTTAAAGTATTTTTTATTTAGAAATATATTAAAATATTTTTTTATTTTTAATATTGTATTAAAATAATAAAAAATATTAATTTAAAACTAAAAAATTAATTCTTTTTTAAATTACAGTTAAACTGAAATACCAAAAGACATTTGAAATTACATTATGTTTCATGGTAAAGAAAGCCGGGAAACCTCTGACTGAAATATTGAGGTTTTAGTTAATTTTCTATATTTATTTTGTGCAAAATATTTTATAAAAAACCGGTTAACATAAATATTTTTTAATAAACCTATAAACTTCATTTATTTATTAAAAAAATAATTTCAGCCTAGAAATTGTGTAAAATGTTTCATAGACATCAATCAACTCATTTGTAGTATGTACACATTTCAGTTACAATCATATTCAATGTCTACTTTCTTTAATAAGACAATTATCACTATCATCTCCATTCTAATTCATCATCAATTATTACTTCATATCCACTATATTTTTATATAATTATTTATCAAAAAAATAAAAAAAAAATGTAAAATGTTTTCAACGCCCATTTTTAAGTTTTAAGTCATTTTCTCTTCTTTTAATTGTAGTTCACGGACAACTGATTTTTTTTTTCCCAATTTGTTTTTAACATAATGAGAAAGTAATTAGCAATATATTAATAGTTATTTATTGGATTTATATACAAAGAGAAAATAAAAAATGAAACTAATCATGACTCATAAAAAATAATACAAATATTTCCATCTAAAATTTCTTTCTTCTAGTTGTTTTTATTATTTACTTTAAAGTAGATTAAAAAATAATTAATAGGATATATCACTAATTACTTTTTAAATACTTTAATTTTTTTTTATAATACTGTCTAAAATATCTAACTTTTAATACTGTCTAAAATATCTAACCTTTAGATAGTATTTAATATTATAGTAATTATTACTCTTATAGTGAATTTTGCTCATGAAATATATTAAAATAATATTTTTATTTTTTAAAATTTATTTTAAAAATTATTTCATTAAAATAATTTAAAAATACTAAAAAAAATTAAATTAAAATAATCTTTTAGGTATTGCAGATTAGGTCATGGAGCAGAGGTATCTTACCATCCAAATGGTGGGCTATTGTGACCGAAACAAGGGGCTAGCACAATCAACAGGAGGAGGGGATCAAACCGTACTGCTGCCGGCTGTTTAGAAGATAATTTTAACAATGATAATGTTTTGTGATAATATTTTTTAATATCATCATGTGAAACTCGCAACTCCATCCGAGACCCAATTTAATTTGACTGGAATAATTAAAATTTTGAGTTAGCTTGTATGGTTCGAGTTTGATTTGTTAAAAACATGATTCTTAATTTATTAATATTTTTATAATTTTTTATTAAAATAATATTATTTTGATTTAAAAAATATTTAAAAATAAAATATTCACCAGCCATGATAAATGAGACTAATTTTTTTTTTCCTGTATTTTTTTTACTGGGATATTTTGTGTGGCGATTACTGTTGTTATTTTACCAATACTTCTACTGTTTACCCTTCAGGATGGTAAATTACTGACATTTATTCAAATTGTAAGAAGTCAAAGTCAAGGAATTAAAAATATATGTAAACTCCCCATTAAGAGAGAAGCAAATCTTTTAATTGATAATTACTTGTTCAATCTCTATGTTTACGTTTATACCTAGCTAAGTGTTTTAGAGTGGAGTCGCATTTATATACTTCAAAACAAAATTAAAAACATGAGAAACAATGTAAGGTAAGAGCTTGGTTTCGTGACAAAGATGTTTGCTTATTTTATTTATTTTTTATTAAATAAAAAAATTATTAATTTTTAATAAGTATTCTTTTAAAACTATTAAAAAAATTAGTCTTGAATATTAGTGTAAAGTGAGAGTTTTGTTTTGTTAGAGCAGCTAAATGAGAACTCAAATATCCTTTACTTTTTATTTCTTCACTGTTTGCATTTCAATAAAAAAACTAAACAAATAGTTAAAATAGTTATTTGTTTTTTTAATAATCATTTGTACATTTAACTGTAGAAATGACCAAAATGATAGTTATTGGCTAAAAGTTATTTTTATAGTCGTTGGCCAAGAATTTTTTTTAAAAAAAAACTATATAAGAAATTTTCTATAAATACATGAAGAAAAAAGTAGTTTTAAATTTTTGTATCGTGCCTCACCCTTCTCTTAAATTTAAAAAAACAAGAATCAATTATTTTCCGGTTAATTATTAACATCGGTTGTGTTAATTAGCTGAAATTAAAAGGTATGTTTGTTTAAAAGTTTTTTCTATTTTTTTATATCTCTTGATTTTTTAGACCTTTTTTTATTAATTTAATAGTTGTGATGAGTTTTATTTCTTTATTATTTTATATTTCTAATATGGGTTAAGGAAGACAATTTTTATTTATGTTGTTATCTTTGATAAAATTGAGAGGAATTGATAATGATAGTTGATATTGATAAAAAAAAAGATAGAGTTACATATTTAAAAATTATTTTTGATTGTTTATTTTAATTTGAGGTCAATTATATTTTGTCTTATTGAAAATGTAATTAAACTAGTATATCGATTCTCTTTTAGTTTCAAAAAATAATCAAATTGTTATATTAGAACAAGTAGTAGGCAATGCTTATTATTAATTCGCATGTATGAAAACTACAAAATTGCTAGACATTAAATGTGAGCTTCTTTTACACTTTCTTGTAAGGTTTTAACTTAAGGTTTTTTTTTTATTGTAGATGGATTTAAATTTTCCAAACTTTTTTACAAACTTTCTTATGAGTAAGTCAGAAAATATTCTTTCTCAACCAAGTGATTCTGATCAATTAATTGATGACTTAACATGCTCGAATTTAAATGTCCATTCAGCAAAAAAATCATGAAGAAGTAAAAATTTCTCACCATAGAAGGATTGTTTACCTGTCTCTACATGGCTAAATACAAGCAAGGATCTAATTATAGGAGTTGAACAATAAGCAAAACAGTTCTGAGCTCGTGTACATGCTTACTTTGTAGATAATGGAGGAAACTTGAATATCGTTCACAAATAAGCATCTCAAGTAGATGGCAAGAAATAAATAAAGAAGTCAATAAATTTGTTGGATTTGTTACTCAAATTAAAAATCATCAGCAAAGTGGAATGACCGAAGAATCAAGGGTAATGTTAATATTCATTTCTATGTTAAATTATTTAACATATATTTTAACATTATTTATTTATTTACTAGATTAATGATGTTCGGCAAATGTATGCTTCTTACGTTGGCAAACAATTTCAACTAGAACATTGTTGAGTTATCTTAATAAAAGAACCCAAATAACAATTTAAGTGTGCAAGTCAACATCAAAGATCAAACAAGAAACAAAAAGGTCATGTCAATGCAAATCCAGCTTCATCTACCTCTGATTTTGTTGGTATAGAAAAAGATAGCGAACCATTGATTTATCAAGATAGACCAATCGGTTAGAAAACTGCAAAGGAATGACTCAAATGTAAACAAGGAAAAGATAAAGTTGGGGATATAACTGTAACGATTCTCTTACAACAATTCAGGGATACTCTAGTTGAAATTAAGGATCAGAAGAAACAAGATAGGAAAATTATATTAGAGCAACAAGCCATGATGATTCAACAAAATCAAGAGAAACAAGAATTGGATAGGATTGAGAAAGAAGAACAAATTATGAAAATGAATATTTTTAATTTGGATCCAATTTCTACAGCGTATTTTCAAAATAGAAAGTTAGAAATTATACAAAAGAGGGGTTTTGATTTTTAATTAACTCTGATTGATTTATTGTAATGTAATGTATTTTTAATTAAATATGTAGAAAATTCTTTGTTATTTTAAATACACTATCATGAAATTGATATTAATTCATAATACTTTTTTAAAATTCCTCTAACACTTAACAATAACAAGTAGGATTAATTAACTTAAAAGATAACAAACATAATAAAAAAATATAAAAAAACTTGAAAATTATGATAACATAAGAAGTTAAAATCTAAAGATTCTAATCATTGTCATATTGTTCCCATTAATGTTCAATCAAATTTTCTTATAGTTAATAGCTAGTTGCTCTATCCCTAATTCAATTGAGTTTGAAGAAAATCATGTAGTTTTGGTATTTCATCATGTGACACTGATATAAAGGAATTGACTTCATATTCATGGTCAAATCCAAGGTTCATTGCTCTTTCATCCTTAATAATCATATTATGCATTATTATGCAAGCTTTCATGATATATACAAGCGTTTCTTTATCTTAGTATCAAATAGGTTCACGTACAATTGCAAAACGAGAATGGAGCACCCCAAATGCCTACTCCATATCTTTTCTTGCAAACTCTTGCTTGCCTGCAAAATATTTTCTCTTTGCTCCTAATGATTTTGGGATTGTCTTAACAAAGGTTGACCAATTAGGATAAATCTCATCTGCTAAATATTATTCCATTGTATATTCATTCCTATTAATTTTATAATTGACAGGAGCAGTACGACCTTCAGCAAGTACAACAAAGATAGGTGACCGATCAAGAACAATAATATCATTTAATGATCCAAACATTCCAAAAAAAACATGTCATATCCAAAGATCTTGTGAAGCCATCACCCTCTAGAATTATAGTTGGTTCATCATGCTATGCAATTAGGCATTTCTCCCATTTTCAATGCATACAGTCAATGCTCCCTAACATCCCTAAAAACCCACGTTACTTTCCAATTGATAATAATCCACAAATATCAGCCTCGTTTGATGCCCTTATATATTAATCATTAAAAACTTCTATGAATGCTTTGACGAAAGCTCTAAGACTTTTTATCGCAATGGTTTCTCTAAGTCAAAGATATTCATCAGTAAAATTTGTAAGAATACCATATGCAAGTATTCTGTGAGCTGCAATTATCTTTTAAAGGCAAGATAAACTAAGAACACCAAAAGCATTTGTCCTTTGTTTGAAATATAGATTATGAGCTTCCATTGTATTTGCGATCCTTTTAATGAATTTAGGATTTTCTATAAAATAATCATTATATAATCTTAACTCACCTTTCTTTTTATTACAATTGATAGTATTGTGACCAGGAATAGAACCACGATACCCTATTCTCTGCCCTTGATTATTCGATTCTTCTTCAGCAACTATAGCAGTTGCAACTTGAAAAGCCAACACAGGACTGTCATCATCAAAATCAAAAGCATCATAAAAATTAAAATTAGAATGATTCATGATGAATTTTAATGAAATATAACAAAGATTGGAGAGAAGAAAATGATGACAAAAAAATATTAAGATAAATGAAATATATGTGAGTTTTTTTTACACTTTCTTGTAAGGTTTTAACTTGAGTTTTCTTCTTTTTTTATTGTAGATGGATTTAAATTTTCCAAACTCTTTTACAAACTTTCTTATGAGTAAGTTAGAAGATATTCTTTCTCAACCAAGTGATTCTGATCAATTAATTGATGACTTAACATGCTCGAATTTAAATGTCCATTCAGCAAAAAAATCATGAAGAAGTAAAAATTTCTCACCATAGAAGGATTGTTTACCTATCTCTGTATGATTAAATACAAGTAAGGATCCAATTATAGGAGTTGAACAATAAACAAAACAGTTCTGGGCTCACGTACATGCTTACTTTGTAGATAATGGAGGAAACTTGAATATTGTTCACAAATAAGCATCTCAAGTAGATGGCAAGAAATAAATAGAGAAGTTGGTAAATTTGTTGGATTTGTTACTCAAATTGAAAATCGTCAGCAAAGTGAAATGACTGAAGAATCAAGGGTAATATTAATATTCATTTCTATGTTAAATTGTTTAACATATATTTTAATATTATTTTATTTATTTATTTATTTACTAGATTAATGATGCTTGGCAAATGTATGCTTCTTGCGTTGGCAAACGTATGCTTCTTGCGTTGGCAAACGATTTCAACTAGAACATTGTTAATTATCTTAAGAAAAGAACCCAAAGGACAATTTGAATGTGCAAGTTCACATCAAAGGTCAAACAAGAAATAAAAAGGTCATGTCAATGCAAATCTGGCTTCATCAACTCCATCTACCCCTGATTCTGTTGGTTTAGGAGAAGTTATCATATGCAAGTATTCTGTGAGTTGCAATTATCTTTTGAAAGCAAGATAAAAGAAGAACACCAAGAGCATTTGTTCTCTGTTTGAAATATAGATTATGAGCTTCCATTGTATTTGCAATCTGAAGAAAAAGACAACAACTCATCCTAAATCTTCTTCAAAATTAACTTTTAATGAATTTAGGACTTTTTACAAAATAATCATTATATAACCTTAACTTACCTTTCTTTCTATTACGATTGATAATATTGTGATCAGGAATAGAGCCACAATACCCTATTCTCTGCCCTTGATTATTCGATTCTTCTTCAGCAACTATAGCAGTTGCAACTTGAAAAGCCAACACAGGACTGTCATCATCAAAATCAAAAGCATCATAAAAAATTAAAATTAGAATGATTCATGATGAATTTTAATGAAATATAACAAAGATTGGAAAGAAAAAAATGATGATAAAAAATATTAAGATATATGAGAATATTTATAGATGAACCATTTTTTCAAATTGTAAAATCTTAGAATGTTGGCAATAATTTTTTTAAATTTAAAATTTTAAAATTTTAAATGTTAGTGGTTATTTTTTCAAAACTTAAAATTTAAAAATTTAATTTTGGTGGTTATTTTTTTAAAATTTAAAATTTAAAATGTTGGTGGTTATTTTTTCAAAATTTGAATTTGAATTTACTTTTAAAAAATTATTTTTTTAACAATAACATATAAAACTTAAAATTAAAAATATTCATATAAATAAATTTTAAATTATATTTTTTAACTTTCATATTACTTCATTAATTTTATATTACTTTTATAAATTACTCATATTAATTATATGATTAATAACATCATAATTATATATATATATATAATATCTAAATTAGTTATATAATTATATTAAAATTAATTTAACATGAAATATATTAAAATATAAGTAGCTTTTCTAAATAGTTTGTTACCATTGGAATATACATAATTCAAAAAGCTATATTTACACTATTCAAAAAATTATTTTTTAATTTGGCTCTTTAATATAACATTTTCTATTGGAGATGCTCTTACAAAGAGGTTTGCTTATTTTATATTTATTTTTTAATTAAATAAAAAATATTAATTTTTAATAAGTATTTTTTTTAAAACTATTAAAAAAAGTCTTGAATATTATTAGTGTAAGGTGAGAGTTTGGTTTTGTTACAAAGAGGTTTGCTTATTTTATGTTTATTGTTTTAATTTAAATTAAAAATATTTATTTATTTTTAATAAGTATTCTTTTAAAACTATATATTAAAAAAAAATAAAGAGTCTCAATTAACATATAAATCCATCCATCCACGTGTAAGAAACAGCGGACTTGCTAGGACAAAGAAAAGGAAATCGCTTTGTCGATGGCTCCGTGGTAAATCCAATTCCTTGGCTTAATACATTAATTTCTTACTTTAAATGATCATTAGAGAAAGCACTAACCATTCTGCCTGTTAAACTGCGGAACCTCTTTGGCTTTTACTTTCTATGAATGCTCACCTTCTTTACTGTTTCTTTTGTCAAGCTCAAGAATCTTCTTGAAGGGGCAGAGATCTTGAGACTTTTGGCAATTCTTGAAGAGAAAAAGAAGTGATGATACTGGTGGCAATAGTGGCGGAGCTGATGAAGGAGTACATGGCGTTTCTGACTAGGGTTTTGGAACATGTGTTTAATGACGCACCTTTTCCAAGAAGGGTTCGTTTTCTCATTCTACGTAATCTTCCTTCTGCTTCCTCTTTTCATCGCCCCCCTCTGCGTACGTAGAGCTAGCTCCCAGAGTTACTTCATTGAAATTGTTTTCAGGGAGTTCTCCTCTCCCACCACAACTACCCAGTTCTTTGTTTATGCTTAACTCCTTCGTTTTTTTTTCTTTGCGGTTTTATCTCCTTTTGTTAATAGTTTGAGAGTTAATTAACTTAGCTTTGTTTATCTTTCTTTCTTTTTTGAGTTTTTGTATGATAATTAGTGGTTCTCTTTTCTAACTTAAGTGCTCTTAGTTTGCGGGTTTGGTATGGTTTTTTTATTTTTTTAATCTTAATTAATACATTCTATTATGTTTGGATTAACTAATTAGATTTTGTTTGAAATTGATAGAGCACTGAATGTATGTTCTGTGTGGTAGAGATTATAATATCCTCTATTTTACTTCATGGATAACAGTTTAGAACAATTTTTCAATTTTTTATTTTCATTTCGGAAGACAACAAACTAACAAGACTTGTCCATTTCTTCGATGAGTTGTGAAACAATGGCGACGATTTCTGGATTGGAGTTGCCTTTGTTTTCACTTCTTCAATGGAGAGAGAGAGAGAGAGAGAGTGTGAGTGATGGACATAGTGACAAACCCACCCGGTCTGTGACCAGGAGATTTACAATATTTTAACCCTCAAAAGGCCAAAAAAAATTTTTTTTTCTCAAATTTACTTAATATTTTTTTTATTTTTTTATTAGAATTCATTATTATCAATATATTTTTTCAACTTATTAACAAGTTGTTTGAAATCAATTTTCGATTACAGTTAAATTTAATAAATAAATAAATAGAATTTACATGATTTAATAAAATGAAATTTATTTTATTTTGATATTATTCTCAATATTTTTATCTTATTCCTTTAAAGTTCTTTGAAAATAAAGATGGATACATGAGTATTTTAAAGAAGCTCGCTTTAACTTTACTTTTTTTTTCTTTAATATAGTAGATTAGAAGAGTTAGTGCTTGATTTACATTTTTATTTCTTTTAAAATTAAATTTTATTTTTTAATACTCAAAATAATTTTAAATATGATATCTCATTAAAATTTCTAAACTAAACTAAATCTACGGAGTTGCAAGCATGTATTAAATATCTTTAACATGTCATCATTTAATAATTTTTACATTCTTCAACACTTAATTTTTAAATCGTATCTCCTTAACGTTTATCCTTAAAATTTTTGTATCTTATACAAAACACAGCCTGGATAAGCTGCTCAATCTGGGCAGTACACGTGTCATTCGAGATGAAAGGTTCTGGGACCATGGCGCCCCATCTAGTATATGATTTAACCTCACCATCTTTGATGGTTTAGCCTCCAAACATAATTTATTTATTTATTTATTTTTGTCGATAAGCTAATGATTTCAGCTTTCCATAATAATGATGACAAAGACAGCCCTCCAAAGTTCCCAGTGCTTATCTAAATATATCGAGATTTCTCTGTACTTGTAAATATCCTTTGCTTGATATTGCTGCCCTTCAGCACGTTCCAGAGTGGTCAGAAATCAGCTTAATTGCTTTATTATTGTTCTTGTCGGTAATCTGCCTTGAGACCTAACTCGGGGACGAATATGTCTGCTTTGCTTGTCTTTTTGGTCTGCCGTGTTCTTCAAAAACAAATAATAAAAAAAAAAGATGGTTGAAATAAGTGAGATGTTTTTCTGTATTTTTTATTTGAATTAATATAAATTTATTTATGTTCAACCCAATATATTTTTATTTTCCGTACTGAAATATTAATCAAATATAATGGTATGGAATAATTTGAATTAGAGCTGGGACTCATATGCAACCTGGAGGTTATAAAACTTAAATTTTACACTGTAGGAGGTACGCACTGCAGGTTGTTAGTTTTTCTTTTTCTTTTTCTTTTTTCTTTTTCTTTTTTTAAAAAATCAATGTTCAAATCTTAAGGAATGCTACATGAAAATGATTTTTTTATAAATATATTAAGGGAAAACTATCTTGATCATTCTTAATTTTATGTTTTACCTAAATTATTATGAAAACTAGAAAAGTATTGCTGGTTAATGAAAAATTTTAAATCAATTAATTGAAATAATCAAAATAACCCTACATATATTATACTAAAAAAACAACAAAACCACACCCAAAACATTCTCTCTTCAATTTATGACTTCTCTTTCTTCATAATCAAAAATTAAACCAATAAAAAATTTACTACCCAGCAGATAAATTCTCTTCACAATCATGATTTAAACCAATCAAAATTCTCGTGTCTCCTCCTCTTCTTATTCTTCCCTAGTCCACTCCTATGTCATGACTTATTTTTAGATGCTTCTGCTAAAAACAAAGAAATAAAAAAAATATTATAAAAAAAATATAACAATGAAAAAAAGATACTAGAGCGCTCTAAAAATAATAAAAAATTATTTAGAAGGTTCAAAAATATAAAGATTAAAATTTAATAATATTTTGTTAATTGATGAGAGTCTTGTTGATAAAGACAATTCAATTTAAGAAAAAAAAAATCTAAAATTAGATATTTATGAATTCAATTAAATTTTATTGAAGATTTAATTGAATTTATGAAGGGTTTAATTGTAATAAAAATTAATTTTGAAGTCAACTTGAGCTTTAATTAAAAGAAATTAAAGTTCTGGGATCAAATTATAATTTTTAAGAGTCAATTTGGTTAAATCAAGGGTTTAATTGCACAAATATTGAAGTTTAATGACCAATTAGAGACTTAATTAAAAAAACCAAACTAATTACCAAACTGGAAAAGGTAAATTGCATTAATACAAAACTAAGGATCAAAGTGAAAAAGAATAGTCAATTTCAGGGCTGCTATTTGATTTTTGATAGGGATACAATTTTTTTTTTAAATTAAATTTGTTATTTAGGACATGATTAAACAAACTACAAATTAAAGACCGATGTGAACTTTAACATATTTTTGTTGTTTTTTCCTTTTAAATAAAACGACGTGTTTTATAAAAAAAATAATGCTATTTCTTACACTATTTAAATAAAAAAATAAAAAAAATAAGAGAAAACTCGAAATGGTGTTGTTTTGAACTACACCGTAAATCTTCTTCTTCCCCTGTACTCACAACAAATAGGGGAAGAAAATATTTTCCCCCCTTGTTTCTCATCGTCTTCTCTTCCCCTTAAGACTTAAAAAGATGCCAACCATTTTCCATGTATTAGAAGGGTGACAACATAGTGGCTGTCTCGTCTATTGTTTTCCTCTATTTTTTCCTATAAAACAGGGAAGGGAAAGAGAGAGAAAATAGTGTACAGAGAGGTGAAAAGAAAAAAAAAAGAGCAAATACCACAAGAAAAGGAAAAAGAAGAAGAAGTGGAGAAGAGACTGAAAAATAAGGAGATAAAGAAGAAGAAAACAGAATCACCATCAACCACTGTGAATCTCCAACGCCACCACTAGTGTCGTTGTTTGTTGTCTCCAAGAACTCCACCAACGACAACAACATCGCAGGTTAGCTTTTCTTCCTTTCTGTTTTTTTTTCTCCATACCTACACTATTCATGCAACATGTGAATAGTAAAGGGCACTATTCACAGAGCCGGCTGAGCCCAACCCATATGTAGTTGGGCTAGGTTTGGGCCAGCCCATGCATTTGGGCCTAGTCATATATATATATATATATATGATTTCCACACTTTTTTATTTATGTTTTTTTTACTAGTATTAGAATATATTTTCATGTTACAAAAATACGAATCCGATATTAAAATATCTTGTTTTCATCAAAACTTTCATATATATATATATATATATATTTTGTATGCATACGGTGAAGTATCTTAAAGCTAAAAAATAATATTGTGTTTTTCATTTAAAAAATTTTTTTTAACATATATTTTGACTTTAATAACCAGTTTATTAAAATCAAGAGAACATTAACCAAAATTACAAAAACAACAAAAATTCTATTTTGTTTTGTTTTAGTATCAAGGATTACAAATTTATACATAAAACATATCCCCGATATTAAAAAGGTTTTTTTTCATTGACAACATAAATCAATTATGTTTTTTTTTATCTAATAAGATAAAGATCTGTTTATAAAGAAAAAATTTTCTTAAATCATAGATAAATTAATAAATTTTAGATATCACAACTTGGGATGGCCCCAGAGCTTGGAAATGGACATCCAAAAGAGATGGAGATGAGTATAGAGGATGGCCCCAGAGCTTGGAAATGGACATCCAAAAGAGAACTTGGGATTTGATGGTGGGCCTAAACATTGCTTAGAAGCTCAGACTCCCTAATTTTGATGGCGCCTCAGCTGCGGCTAAAAATGAATAAAAATGCTTTCAATGGGACCATTCATCCCTTGAGGTTAGTTCTTTGTCTTGGTCGGTTCATTTCATTTACTGTCTTTTGCTTGATGAAACTGACGTGTTATTAGTTAAAACAGGGACTTTCATGGGAAAAGGAGGCAAGAAATAAAAGCATCTCCCTTCGAGATGCTATTTATATGCATTTTTAATAATATAAATACAGATTTTTTTTTAATTTTTAATTTATCCGTTCCAATGGTAAAAAATAATAATTAAAGAGCCAATTATATTTTAATATATTTGATATATAACTATTTTAATAACTCAATATAACTCTATTAATATGATAAGTTTAAAAATAATCAAAATAATTCTCAATCAACCTAATATCAAAAAATAAAATTAAAAAAAATTAATTAAAAAATTATATTAGTTTGTATAAATAAATAAATTAAACTTATAAAACAAGTCTTAAGATTAGGATAATCTTATAAAGCTAATTCGGGTGAATTCATCAAACTTATAAAATAAATATTGTAAAAAAAATAAATAAAATAAAAAAAAACTAGTAAAAAATATATATTATTAGAATGAATATTGTTTAGTAAAGTTTTAGTTTTTTTTTTTTGCAAGATACATGTAGATAAATTTTTTTATAAGAGATTGAAAAGCCGCATTAATATTATTATATATATTTTTTACTTTTTATTTAGCACATACTTTGAAGATGACCTAAGAGGGTATGCATGGTTAACAATATAGTAAAATACAAATTGAGCTCTGTATTTTTGTTCAGATTTCAAATCTCAGATATATTTTTTGTTGTGAAATCAAAATTCTCTCTTCAAAATCAAAAAATTTGATCACTGTTTGGTTGTTGGAATTTTTTCATTATGATTAATGTATTCTTTGTAGCTGGGTTCAAGAGGAGTTTGTGACAGTAACGTTCAGTGACATTTTTGCTATTCATATGCACGAAGGTTTGTTTACTCATTAAATAGGAAATAATGAAAAACTTTTAAATAATTATATTTTTCTTGTTGATTTTTTTTACACCATTTAAAGTGCTATGAACATAAAATTTTTAGAATGTTTTATGTAATTAACAAAAAAATAATTAAAAATATATAAAACTAAGTAAACTACAAGATTTTCATAGTAATTCTTACATTATTAATTAAATATGAATTATCTAGTTAAAGTTTACTTATACAAAATTAATCTTGATAATAAAATGCTAGTTTAGAAATACTTTTTACATGCTGCTAAATATATCACTGTTTAATAAAAGGCTAGAACTCAAGGATTTCATGAAAACTGGGATTCATTTAATTAATTATATCACTGTTTAAACATCACAATCACTAAATATATATGATTTTTTCAATTTTACAAAATGAAACAAATGTACCTCAGTAATGCTACATGGGTGTTGCTAGTGATGCCTATATAACAGCCTCATCGAATATGAAAAATGATTTAAAAAGAAATTTGTTAATTTATTAAAACTACTTTTTGTAAATATTTTAAAATTTCTTCTCTGGGATTTTTCTACGTCCCTTTCATTTGTCTCAATTGGATACGAACTGTCTGCAGTGATAATTGATCAAAAGAGTCACAAACCTTGAGGGGAATTGATGTAAAGCAACCTGGTTCAACCTCTCGTTGAAGAACCAGGCAGGAATAATAATTAATAGTGTAGAATCTCTGTATAATGAGAATCGCTTTGAATTCTATTATATAAAATAAATGGTTTTAAAAGAAAACAATAATGTCCTCTTTGTTTTGTTCTTTCCTTTTTAAATACTCTTTAAGAAATTATAATTCAATACTTAAACTTAATCAAATCCTAATTTATCTAGGAACTAACATTACAGCTAAATGGGATAAACTCCATAGCTAATAAATTTATAACATAATCAGGTTTTTTTTTATTCTGCAAGTCTTCTATATCTGGTAGACTTGTGGTTTACGCTTTCTCTTCTTCTGCCTCCTGAAATGCATCAGGAATTATTGCAAAAGTATTTCATTCTTAATGAATCATTCAATGCTATTGAAGCACAAAATATGAAAATACTGAAAAATTAGTAACTGAAGAGAGAAATTAAAGTCAAATTGGAACTTCAACAGAATAATTATAAAAAAAGCCAGATTGTAATTCGGGGAAGAACTGACAGGAGGGATCCCTTCTGTAATGCGACCCAGCCATTTGGCTAGCAGTGTGCTTTCATGAAATATTAATTATAGTGGATGATCGCACAAATATAATTAATATGGCCGTAAAGAGTGGTCGGTGAGCATGTATATGTTAAACGAAGATATCATATACAAAAATGATATCTTAGTAACAACAAATTCTTCCACAGAAACAATCTGATCATTACAATTTCTCATACCCTGAGGTTCTTCTCTTGCACCATGTAGCCCTCCTCGGCTCAACTTCCATCACCAAATTTTTTAAAAATGGCTGGTGTGATGGGCTACCCTTGTCGGAGAAAGGACTGGAACTATATATGGCAAGGGACTGGATATTTTAGGACAAAAAGAAGATCTATTGCTTAAGTTTGTATCAAACTCTGGCTAAACTAAGACACAATTGCAGTGCATGCCACAAAATCTGTCTCTGAACAAGAATGTTTAGTAATGTATAACGACGCATTGGCAAAGCAAAAACCCTCCAAGGTGGGGTTATTCTTCATGAGATTAAGTTGGTTTGTTTTGGGAGGTGAATTTCTCCTAGCTCGTGAATTTAATGGCCGTGCTGCCTAATTCTTGGATTCTATGATTTAGCTTAAATATTAGCCCCTAGTGCTACAGCCCACTTGCACTTTGATGATAGAATCAAGAACCTCCTCCATAATAACTTTTAGGTATGCCTCTTGTTCGCTGCCTGCCTGGGAATACACTTGCAAGTAGCTAGGTAGGCATCATATTATCATGATTAGGGGATAAAATTATTTAAAAACATATATACATTCGATTATGTCTCTCTTTTGAAACCCTTGTTCAAGGAACAAGAATTTTCTCTTTTGAAATAAATGTCAAGCGAAATACTACGTACTAGAGACAAAAGAGGTGAAGGATCCATGGCAGTATCAAACCTTCCATTATGTGAGAATAAACATTATGTCATTAATCTTCCATTGTTTAACCACCCTTTGATCGTTGAAAAAGTAATTGGCATTCTACCACTAGTCACAAAATTGAATTGAAATGTCAGTTAATGAGATATATAGGGATCAAATCAATAAAATTGAAAGTATAAATTCTAGATTAAAAGCTTTGAAAGGGTAGGGGGATTCATTAAGTAAAAAATTTAGATATTCATAAAATATTTATCAATTTTAAGATATGTAAAAATAAAATTGCTAATACTATTTATATATTGTATTAAAAAAAATCTAAATATTCTTTAAATGTATCTATATAATATAAATATATATTTTAAATTATGTTCTGGTGAATTTTAAACCGAGTTTGACAATATTTATATTTATTAAATAATAATTCAAAAATATCCATTTATTTAGATTGAGTGATGTTGATATCTATCTGTTTCATGTTAAAGTGTTATTCCTACCAACAACGAAGCAACTGATTTTCCTTTTTCTTCAGTTCCCCTCTTTCATTTTTTGGTTATATGGTTAGTGTGATTGCTGGAATAATACCATAATTTGTTAGGATTCGGTGGCTGTGATGGGAATAACATTAAATTTATTATTTATTGTTAATTTAGTATATGATGCTCAATCCTACCTAATTGACGTACAAATAAGTATATATACCATTGTTTTCATAAAAAATATAAATATCAACCCCAAAATATTCCTTTTATTTTCTTAATTAAGCTTCTACGTACAACAATTTATTTTGAAACAAGATAATATTAAATTAAGCCTCTTTAAGACTGGTATGAGGTGACTAATAATTAGTTTCTGAAATAAAATGATATTAAATTAAGAATAATTAATCAACACCGGTCAATGAACTAACTAACTAATTAATTTTCTGAAACTAGAAAGACTAGTATCTAATTTATGATCCAGTACGAGAGAGATGAATTCATAATTTAGTATAAATTAACATTTGGAGACTCTAATTAATCAAGAGGCCTAGCAAATAAATTTAATATATATAGCGTACATGTGGGACTGTAACTTTGCGAGGCTTTCTGCATAGATGGTGGAGAAAGGAAGAATATTGTAGAATATATGTGTCGATCATCACTTTGCATCGAAACCCAGCTTTCTTTTCTTAAGCCCATCCAATCCATATCACGTATGAGTCATGATATATATTCGTCTTCGTTGATGTCATCGGAAGCTCTTGACCCACACATCAAGTATACATAATTCATGTGAGAGGGGAGATTAAGATACCATTCCCCTCTCTAAAAGAATTGTTTTTAAATGTTCTAATTATTTTGGAAGAGACCACATTTTCCAAATTCCATTGAATTTAAGCACAAGAAAACTAGCAATGGAATATATCGCATGCCCATGGAATAGAAACTTGAAGGAAGCGATGCCAAAAGGAATATCTTCTTGGGTCTAGCTTGTCTTTCTAGCTAGTTTAACTCTCCCCTTCAATTTCCTTTCCTAGCTTTATGTATTGAAGGGGAACCCTATATATATTGATCGCCATGGCTACCATCTTAGAGCGAGCATTCAGGTCTTTCTTAAATATCTTCCATTGCTTACTCATACTTTTACTCTCGAGAAGACCACACGAGGTTCGAAAATATCAAACACAACATGCCTAAGGGGAGACCACTTTCATTGCAGGTTCGCTTTCATCTCCTCCTTCAACTAGTTTTTCTTTTTCTTTTTTCTTAGCAATCAAGGTTTCTTCTATATATTGCTTCGGCTTTCATCACCTTAATCTTCTCGTTCAACTTGCCAAGCAAGAGAGAAAATACAAGCGTTCTTCTTCTGCCTATATGAAATCAATTTTCTTCTTCTTTTTGTCTCTTGTTTTATTACGTACTAGTGCATGGTGGAATACTCGTTTTTTTTTTTAAAAAAAAAAGGGAGAGGCATAGACCAAAAGAAAGAGTCTAGCTTGTTCTATATGTGAGAAAAATATCTTTCTCATGGGTGAGAGGAAAAATGACTTTTGGATCTTATAACCCCATTTTGCTTGTTTGCTTGTTGTTGATGCATGGATTTTTAAAAAATACTATGGATAATATTTTTGGTGAATAATTTGTATATATCTTTTAATTATTTATTGTACGTTAGAACTCCCTCTTCCAACCTATATATATATACAGGGGGAAAATACTGCCCTTATTTTGTTTTCATATATATCCAGGTTTGTTTTTAAAAAAAAAACAAACTGGTTTTAAAAAAGTGTCCGGATAATAATTATGAATGTTTTTTAAAATATTTTTTTATTTGAAAATATTTAAAATAATATTTTTTATTTTTAAAATTTATTTTTAATATTAACACATCAAAACGATTAAAATAATTTAAATTTAAAACAAAATTTAAATTTTTAAAAACTTTGGTTAGAAAATTCTCATGCCATGAGCAGGGTTGAATCCCAAAACCTCAACGCTCTTTCTTCTTTTACTAAGACTTTTATTTTTCATTAGATTTCAAATGAAGTTATGTTTTTATGTGTGTTATTTTTAACTCAAATCTTTGTTTCAGAAAAGCACTATTCAAGCTTGAAAATCATGACAAACGAATTTACTTCCCCCTGAATTAATTTTCTAATCATGGCACAAACAATCATTTTACTTATTTATTTATTTATCAAGAAAGAGAAATGGATTTATTTTTAATGCAAAATGTCTTACCAAATAACCAGTATGTGTATATATATATATATATATATATATAAACAATAGGAAAAACCCAAAAAAAATTATTTGGTATCTTAATCAATAAGAACTGAAATATGTTTCTTCTGTTTGGTTTCATTATAGAAAATTAATGGAGAAGCCAACTTTCCCAAATATTCCTAACCCTAAAGAGCATAAGAATCTTGAAGCTCTATCAATTTAATGTAGGCCCAACATTGATCAGAATCTCTCCAGACCGTGTTTAAACCGTGTTTCATCCTTTTGCTTTACCAGACTGTGGAGCTCAAAGTCAGGATGTGCTGCACTGGCTGTGAAAGAGTTGTCAAAAATGCCATTTACAAGCTTAAAGGTGTATCTTTCATTCCATTCTTCAAGTTCGGCAAGACATTTTTTTTTTTAATTCATATCTAATATTTTCATTCCATTCTTCAATTTGTCCATGTATTATCAGGTATTGATTCAGTGGAGGTGGACTTGGAGATGGAAAAGGTAACTGTAGTGGGATATGTTGATCGAAACAAGGTACTCAAGGCGGTGAGGAGGGCAGGAAAGAGAGCAGAATTCTGGCCCTATCCGAATCCACCATTGTACTTCACATCAGCTAGTCACTATTTCAAGGACACAACTAGTGAGTTCAAAGAGAGTTACAACTATTACAAGCATGGCTACAATCTTGCAGACAGGCATGGGACCATCCCGGTAAGCCACCGGGGAGACGACAAGGTCAGCAACCTGTTTAACGATGACAACGTTAATGCCTGCTGTCTCATGTAGCTAGCTAGCTATATGTATCTTCAAGTTCCAAGGGTGTACGTTGCTATTGGGAAAGGCTTGCGTGTAGAATCTAGGTGAGATTTTACTTGTATGAGGATGGCATGTATCATCAATTGTTCATCCTCTTATCTGTGAGCCATGGAAAGTTTGAGTGTTGCTTTGTGTGTTCTGTTGGTATGATCAGTGGGAATAATTCTGTTTCATCAATGGAACAGCTAGCTTCATGCGCTTGTTTTCATGCCACTGTATTATCCATCATTGTATAAAAAGATGTCCATATCAAATAATTCTGCCCTCTAGTTCAAATTCCAAGTCCGAATTTGTACTATAATTTATAAATGTTTTTATTATTCTTTTTAAGATTTGTTTTCATAATTATCATCGCTAGTATATATGATAAAAAAAAATATCGATTTTTTTATTCCACAGCCAAAAAATAATTTCAAATATATTTACACATTGAAGGGCACATTAAAAAACATTTGTTTTAAAAGTCTAAAATATTTAAAATGTCAAAGACAGTACCTAGTAAATCTTATTTAATCATATTTGTGGTTATGGTTACTATTTATAAATTAATATATATTGAATGATACATTAAAAAAGTATCTATCTCAAAATTTAAATATATAGTTAATTTAACCAAATACTTTTAATTAAATATATGATTATCTGGTATAAAAATTACACAATAACACGAAAGAATAAATTATTAATCTCACATCAGTTCAATTTCCTCATATATATATATGAGAGAGAGGAGAGAGAGAGTTTCATGAGTGAATAAAACATGGTTAAAATAATTGCCATTAATTCAATAAACCGGTTCCCTTTCTGATCAAATTTCTATAAACAATGAAAACCCTAATAAGGGCCAACAAAGATAGTGCGTGCTGATTCCTGAATTATTGAATTTAAATAAATTTAGAATACTTCACGGCTAAGGATAAAACAATTTGATTGGCAATCACCAAGGTTACTTCCCAATGGAGTTCCTCACCCTCCACTTGTTGTCAAAATAACTTCAACTTTTTTCCAGGAGATTCCCCTCTCTTTTCCTTTTCGTTTCTTGCTGTTTTTTCTTAGAGGTTTCCTTCTTTTAGAAGGCTGGTCATTCTCGCACGGTTTTGACCACTGGATTGGTATAGAATATTGCATCAATGGCGGTAGGGTTCGGAGAATTTGAGGTATGGACCCCATTGCTTGCAAGAAAGTGGATTTTGTAAACAATTGTTATCATATAAAAATAGTTGAAATATCTTGTTCCCATCTCCCTAAACCCCAACGAGAAGGAGAAGAAGGTTTTCCTAGCTAGCTGGTATTGGAAAACCATTAGCTAACAGTACTATAGTATTCCTTCCTCTTCGTTCTAATTCCACAATGCACGCTTTCTTTGGATCATCAAATCCATATCTTGATTAGATACCTATATTATATATATAAAAATACCTAATATACTTTAAGAATGTGTTTCCTTTTTTTAGTAAAAACTATTAATGCACAGATGGACTGATTGCACGCTTAACAAAGAATATTATGTATTTTCCATTCAATTTAAGATATTTTCGTGAATAAATCAATTGGATGTAAATTTGTGACATGAAATGTGTTGCAGATGTGTTTGTAGATTAGATAGACGACATGCAATCTAAGAAAAATAATTATAAATTTAGATAATTGTTGAATTATGCTTAAAGTTTTTTAAATAATTTTATAAGAGGTACAGTATAATTACTACTTAAGTTTTGGAAATCCTTCAAATTAAACCTATAAGATGTTTTTTTTTTATTTTTCTAGTTAATTTTATATGTTAATTACTTTTATTACTTAACTTTGAATTCTTTTGATTATGTCACTGTGTAGATATATACACACACACAATTAAGAGTGTTATTTTCATCATCAAATTATTGTAAAACCATTAAATATACTAAAAAGTCCTTTTTCATTTTGGTCCTAAATTTTTTAAGAAATTTTTTTATTTCAAACTTTATTTTTTTTAATTTTATCATTTAATATTTTTTTTTTATTTACGTGGGGTGTCCGGGCCAGCTTACGTGCACCACGACTAATCCCCACGGCCCACTGAATACCCTGTAAACCCAGTAGGCATGTAAGGCACCGCGGGGATGACAGGTGTGCACGCCAGGGCTCGAACCCATGTGCAGTGGAAGGAGACAAGCCCCTTCCACCACTAGGCCAAGCCCTAGAATGCTTTATCATTTAATATTGAGTATATTGGATGTTGAGTTTTATAATTTATTTTGATATGTTTTAATATAATTATCTCGGTTTCATAACTTGAATTGTAATTTTACAGGTTAGTCATGTTAACTATTTTTTTATTTTTAATTGAATAAATTTTTAGTTTTATTATTTAATATTTGATTATTTAAAAATTAGATTTTATAATTTTTTTATTTATTTTCTATAAAATAATCTCAATCTTGTGACTTGTGTCATATTTTTTGTCTTTCTTATTTGATATTTTTTCAATATAATCATTTAATATTGATTTGATTGGGAATTGAGATTTAAGTTTTATTTTGATTTGTTTTCTATATAGTTATACTAGTCACATAACATAGATTTTATAAGTTAACTCGGTGAATTTGTTTTTTTAGTGAAATATTGTTTTCAATTTCATCATTTTAGCTTTGGGTTGATTGCAAATAAGTTTTTTTTTCTTTCTACAAGGTTACGAGGGTCTTATGACTTTAGTAATAAATTTGATATATTAATTTGAGTTAATATAATATTTTATTATTTTAATATTTTTTTTAAAAATATTGTCTTAACTTTTTAAATCAAACTATATTTTTATTAATTAAATAAGTTTATTTTGGATATCCCAAGTTCAACATGTCACAAAATTCAATCCCCATGTAACTAAAAATTTTTTATTCTAAAATTAAAAATATATTCACAACAATACTTAGATACTTGTTATATCTATTTTTTTTGGACCCACGTAGGCAATGATCTAATAGCATTTCTTATCATTCTTCCATGGTGGAGACGATTATCAAATCCTTATCTACATTGATGAAAAACAAAACATTCAGAGTGGTTATTTTCCACACAATTGTTTTTACTTTGTATTAAAATTCTTTGGAATATAAAAAAAATTTAGACTATATTAATTTTTTTTAATATTATTATTAAATTTGATATAATAATTTAAGTTAAATAATATAAAAATAGCTCTAATATAACCTTGTTAATTCAACAAGTCCAATTAAAAAAATCAATAAAAAAAGATGAATAATATTCATCTTAATCAATCTGTTAAACTTAAAATTCAGGTTAAAAAATATACAATCAATAAAATATTCAATAATAAAATTTAATAAAAAAAATTTATATTAAATAATAAAATTAAAAAAAAAACACAAAAAATAAAAAACCCCTAAAGAGCTAGTAAACTAGCCGAGACATCCGAGCCTGAGTGGCACAACGCGGATGAGCCCATTATAGAATAACCTAATTGAATGGGCCCGCGTGTCGAGGATAACATCAAATGCTTGGAACATATATATATATATATATGACCCGCTCCTTCTAGTGATGAAACCCATGACCTATCATTGATCACATCCACACGGTGACCAATTAAGCTACATGATAAAGATGTTATGAAACAATTAAATAAATATACAATCTTGATTCAATGTTCATAAAAACACTTAAACCAATCCCACGCCATTTAGTGAGTGTCTGGAAGGGTCATAGCTTCTACTTTTAAGTTTGTTTAAAAAATATTAAATTGATATTTTTATAGTATTTTGGTATTGAAAATAAAAAAATACAAGAAAAAACTATTTTAATATAATTTTAAATGAAAAATATTTTTTATAAATATCCTACACTACAACAGGCCAAACACTCAATCAGTTGTGTTGTTAATACCTGAATATATTTTAGCAATATGATTTTTTTAATAAAAAATATTAATATACAAACGATGATGAATATAATGTCTTTTCTACCTGTGCATCGCCCTTGCCTTTGGATTGACCTATCTAATTTTATTTTTCTCTTTTTTTTTTCCAAAAATTTGAAGCAAAATTTCAATTTACTGCTCCATATTTAACTTCGATCTCATCTTTAATTAGCTAAATCTCTCGATTTATATATAATGGTGAAGCTCTTAAGTAAGTTAATTGCCCCCTTTGACGCATTTAACAGTAGAAAATGTAAGCAATTCGCAACGTTTTGTCGTCAAATAATATGTAAGTTATTTGATTTTTTTAATATAAATTAATGCATTAACTAAATAAAGAATAAAGTGTGGATATCATTAATTTTAAATTATTGATTTTTTATGTGGAAATCTTATTTGGAACATTTAATTGCTTGTATAGCATTAGAAAATATGTAAAAAGCTCAACATATTAAGTATCAATTTTATCAACAACATCGTCATACCTTATTTGAATTAGTTACAATAGTTCTTGTGATTTGCTTAAATTAACTAATTAATTAATTCATACAGTATCAAAATAATTAAAAATTCCCTTAATTAATTAATATTCATCATGGGATTTACCTTTCTTAATTTATCCATGTACTGGCAAAAAAGAGGTTGGATTTATTGAAGTGAAGAAGAAGGGGTGGACACTAACCTTTTATCCAATATAATAGTTTTTTATTCTAAAATTTCCTTCTTTACTAATCAAATTTCCCATTTTAACTAATTTTTTTCTCTATATTTTTCAAATAAGATAAAAATTAATTGTAATAGAGCATAAAATTCATGAAAAAGCAAACTCACAAATAAGTATGAAGCCATAAGAATTAGTAATAAATTAGTTTTTTATTCTCAATAAGTAAATTAGTTTTGTTAAACTATATGAGTCACAATCTAATTCCTTTTCTTTATTGGGTGCTAAAATGAACATTGATCAAAATTGAGTGACCGAATAAACAAAAAACATTGATAAAATAATAATAAACAAAATACCAGAAAAAAATAAAATAAAATAAAATTGGGCCACCAAATGAAATTTTGCAAGGGACCAAAATGTCCAGTGTCCATTTGTCTCTCCAGTTCCTACAGTCTCAATGAAGAGAAAAGGAAAGGAGACCCGGAAGAAACCCACGAATAGCAAACCACCAAAACATGGAACCCCAACACAAACTTTCATTTTCCTTTCGTATTTTTCGTATTTTTGTTCATAAAAGTCAAAGGTTTTGTCTTGAATTCACATTCTCCTTCAACCCTTTTGTGGATTCTATCAAATTCTGTGTTTTTCTCGGGATTTCGATCATCATCGTCAACTTGTACAAAAAAACCAAGAAACACAATGGCCAGTGACGCAAAAAGAGGGTCTCTTTCTCGTTTATCTCCATTAGCTAGGCCTTTTACCTTGAGCAAACGCAATAATTCAAGCTTTAGTCCTTCAAGTTCTGCGCTTGATCGGTCCTTTTCAAGTTTCAGTTTAGAAGGTGACTCCGTTGCTTATTATCCTCAATACCCACCAGGGGTTTTGCAAGGTTCGGCTGATTTTTCAAGTCTTGCCCTCGATTCTTCACTTCAAGATACAAGCTTTAACCCTTCCAATTCCATGCTTGATCGGTCCTTTTCAAGTTTGATTTTAGAAGGCGACTCCTTTGCTTATTATCCTCAATATCCATCTGGGGTTTTGCAAGGTTCAGCTGATTTTGGTTTGTTTACTGAGTCAAAGTCAGACTTCGATGCTGTGCCTGTAACCAAGTCCCCTGAACTTGGCTATGAGGCTCACAAGGGTGGTGATCTCCGAGCGATTCTTCAATGGAAAGATAAGCATGGTGGTTTTTCAATGTTTAATGATGACTCCACGAAACAAGGTGTGATTTAAATTTCATGGCAGGGAATCAGTCGTGTAAATTAGTTCTCGTCAATGTTTTTTTTTTTTTTTTTTTAAATTTTGTTATATTAGTTGTTATGCTGTATAAAAAGACTGAATATGGCTTGTTTACTCTTTATGGCTAAATTCTGAAACTTGCAAGTGGATAAGAGGAAAAACCTATTCATTCAAGCATAAATTTAATGCTCTTGATGTTTAATATTAGGCCATGAATTCAGACATCTTGTTTCTTTTGACAACTTGAATAACTTCCTTGATTAGGAAAACTGTATAAATTGTTGATAGCTCCTAAAATGGCTTCAACAATGCCAAAAGTACTAATTGATTGATTGTTCATTTAAATGACAAGATAGTCTGTGTAGAACTGTATGTGATGAACACAAGTGTTTCCTTGTGTCTTTTTCTCTTGAGAAATTCTGGCAATGAAAATGGCTATCAAAATGTTGCTGATGGGGTTTCAACATCAATGGGATAGCAGTAGTAGCTTAGCCTGCTGAACTTGTATATTGAAGAGAATAGAACCTGCGTAGTCTTTTTTCTAATGAGATGTAAAATGCACATCATCATCAGTTAAAACCAAAAGCAGGGGCGGGTGTAAAATGCTCATCATCATCATCATTTAAAACCAAAAGCAGAGGCGGGTGCTTTGGATGATCATGGAATGCTTGTTGTTGACTGCTAGAATCTGACATGCTAACTTTTCATATTTGCACGGCACAACCCATGCTTCTTGAGAAACAAAGCAGCGTTCATTTTCAGAGGAAATTAAAACATTTTCACTGTGAAATGAGATCCACGTGTCTTGTTAAACATTATCCATTCTGTGCAATATAATGCATCCCATGCATGGGATTGAGGGGTTGATTTATTTGTTGATTCTATATTCTTTATTGCTCATTTTCCTGGTATGATGTTTCTTCTTAAAGTAGATTTTCTATCAATGTTTTTTTTCCCTATTGGATGAAGTAATTTGATAGTCTTTTCAATTGCTAGTGTGTATGTGTTTATTTCTTCTTTTCTGGCTAAAGTAGTTTCATTTAATCTTTTCAATTATACTAGGTTTTTGGACATGTTATAAAATGCTGAATGCATGTTAATGAATGAAATTACTATCCTTGTGGTAGCTTTAGTTCACATGCTATTCATCTTCCCAGCAGGATCTCCTGCTGAAGGATTGAAGCTGAGTCCCGAAACATCTGATAGTTTGTGCGGAAAACTCTCTGGGATCTCATTAAAGTATCATGAAATCAGACCTAAAAGAACTAGGGAAATTGACTCTCAATGTGTGCCAATCTCTTCAGAGTTCTCAACTACATCAGATTTGAACT
The DNA here is from genome assembly GCA_015708895.1 of Populus ilicifolia. Taxonomy (NCBI): domain Eukaryota; kingdom Viridiplantae; phylum Streptophyta; class Magnoliopsida; order Malpighiales; family Salicaceae; genus Populus; species Populus ilicifolia. The sequence goes on from SRLM01015263.1 coordinate 256,621, forward strand.
CTTCTGCCATACTTCAAGATCCTCAAAGTGGGATAAATTACCTACCACCATCAGTATCTTGGAGCTCCTGTGAAACAAACATTGCTTATTTTGGCAGAAGCTTATCACAGCAACGTGATTTTCATGCAGCCAAACAGAATGTTCCCCCTTCATCAGATATCAATTCTTTGCCAGCTTTAGTTTTGGAGCCATCAGGAGCTAGTACAGGCTATTTACCCTTTAATCATGTGTTGTCAGAGAACCTAGATTCTGATGGAGATGGTAGAGTCAGCAAAAATAACTTTCTTGGGTATGATCAAGCAAGTTTAAAGAAGCCTCATGCTGTTGTGGATAAAAGCAAGGAAGTTTACCATAATAAAGTCCTGACAGATAAAGGCAAAGAAGGAAAAATGGGCAAACCTGTCACTCATGAGGTTATGGAGCCCGTGCCAATGGCAAAGTCTGAGCTGCAAATCACTTGTCCCAGTCCTCCTATTGATTTGACTCTGGAAGTGGATAAAAGCAAGGAAGTTTTCCATCATAATGTCCTGGCAGATAAAGGCAAAGAAGGAAAATTGGGCAAACCTGTCACCCATGAGGTTATGGAGCCCGTGCCAATGACAAAGTCTAAGCTGCAAATCACTTGCCCCAGTCTTCTAATTGATTTGACCCTGGAATCCCTTGGTATTAAAGAAAGTGATCCTATTGAAAATTCTTCTAAAATAATCAACGAGAATGATTCTGATCTGGATTCTCCTTGTTGGAAAGGAAAACTTGCTGCTGAGCAATCAAGTTGTGAAGTTTCTGCACCTGATAATTTACAGTATCTTAAAAGCGAACAAGAAGCATGCAGTTATTTAAATCCTCTTGCACCTCATTTTTTCCCCAGCAGTGACAAACAAAAAGTAAATTACTGTGGAAATGAAGGTGATAGAAATGATTGTTTTTCTTTCCAGAAGACTGCGTCTTCTGTGGTTAGTTTATTCTCCAGAGAACAGAGACTACAACATTCTGCTACAGCTGGATCATCTTCTTCAGAACAGAGCAGTATTACTGAGGCACATTGTTATAGTGACGTGCATGTTCCTAATAAGGAATATGAGCTCCTCACTGACTCTAGCTGTAGCTCCATGCACGGCTCATCTTGTGTGGTTCTACCATCTGTTCTGGAAGATTACATAACATCTAGTGGCCAGCTTCTGACTGGGCAATGTGTTGGTGGATTTGGGAAGGCTATAACGGATACAGTACCTAATGGTTCAACTAGTGTGTCGTTGTTTGCAAGCAAACATGTCTTCGATTCATCGTCCTGTAGAGAAGGTGTTTCTACTGATTTAAGTGAAACATATGGGGGTGCAGCTAAGCCATTGTGCTCACCTCCAAGATTAGATTTTCGAATAGTGGTTAAAACAATGAATGAACTGTCGGAATTGCTTATGCAAAACTGCACAAATGATTTAGATTCCCTGAATGAGCATGAACATGATATAATCAAGCGCATTATCCATAATCTTACTCTCTGTATCAGAAACAGGGTTGGAGAACATACTCTTATGTCTGAATCAAGTCATCCTCACACTTCATATTGTGTTAGGAAATCAACTCATCTAAACAAGGTATGGTGTTTTGGTTTCTAAAAGTTGTGAATCTGATTTGAGGAGATGGAGGAACTTCACTTTCTTCTGTAAATTATGTCTCAACTTCTGTTAGCATATTCAGGCTCATTATGGGTTTTGAATAGTTACAAGTTTTGTGTATTGCTCAGTGTAGAATTATCAAGGTTGTCTTGCTATAGTTATGTAAGCACATGGTCTATGTTATTGCTAGCAATCAAGTTCATTGTTTTATTTTCTTGAGAATGACTTTCGTTTGATACCTTTATTACTCACATCCGATATGATTGTTGCTCAAAACTTTTCTTATTCATGTCAATTGCTGTCTTCCTTCTCCATGAGAAATAACTTGTGTTGTTCCGGGTTATAGTTGAATGAAGAATTTATTTTCTCCTTTTGTGCTATGATTTTTCTGGTATTGCTTTTGACTGCTGTAGATATTTCATCTGGCCTTTCATCATTACTTACTGCGAACCTGAATAATTTCTTTGGCAGTGCTTGAATATGGAACTTCAAACAACAAGGACAAAGGCTGTGATGGTTTCGCATGAACTTGGGCATCAGAATAAGCATGAAAGGCAGATGAGTTCTGCTAGTTTTAGGGAGAGATTCCTGGATTCTTTAAATGCAAGGAATGGAGGATTCAATAAAAATGAACACATTACTCAGGTACCAATCTCAATTTCTGGAACTTGTGGGTAGAATTTATTTCTAAGCAGCCAAATCTTTGCATTTTTGTTGGTGATGCAGGTCAATGAGAAGGGTCTGGAAGGACATTATGAACTCGAGGAAGAAGAGAACCCTCAAGTTTTGTTCTACAAGAATTTGTGGCTCGAGGCTGAAGCAGCTCTTTGTTCCATGAAGTATAAAGTTTCTGTTCTGGGTATGAAAACTGAGATGGAAAAGATAAAGATGGCAATAAGATAAAATATATTATAATTACCTGAGCTCCTCTCCCTTGAGGGCTTTCGATGCAACCTTCTGTTCTTCCTGCCCTCTGCTGTCAGGTTGGCAATTTTATTGTAAAGTTCTTGCGTCGGGAACCCACCTTGTATCCAGATGTATATACATGTAAGTTATACTGGTTTGACAGAAGTTTTCAAAGCACTCGACTTTATATTTGATACTGCTGGGGCACATGGGCACTTGACTGTTTCATTGATGGGGCTAAGGGAAGGAAACATCTTTTTATTTCTTTGACGAACAATTGAGTATATTAAAGACTACTGTCCATATAACTCAAATGCTGCAAGTTCACTATTTGAAGGGGAAGAAATATCACTAGGCTATAAAACCTACTATGTCCATATATGCTTTGGCTTGGAATTTTATGTTTGCTGAACTGATTGAGTTCTCTATTTTGACCTGCTCCCATGCCATTGTGATTTGTGATCCAAACAAGAGTTCGTGGCTATGTGCCTGGCTCCATCTGTGTCCTTTCCTTTAACTAACTGCAGATTTACTTAAAGAGCTCAAATCACAATGGCTGAGCTTCAGTATTAAAGATGTAACCTTATTTTTATTTTTATGTTTGCCCTTATTCTTCTATTTCATTGGCCTAGCTTTGTTCCTCCATGGGCTTGATGTATCTCATTATTTTTTGTTTAGGAGAAAGAAATTAAGACTTGTCTGAATTTGTGGGCATGAGATAACTAAATTCAGGCACTTAATAGCTGATTACCCTAACTGCACAACCAATTTGCACATTGGATACAGATGTTATTTTAGGAAAGCAGACTGTAGTAGTGGAGTCATACCATGTTGTGTTATGCTACTTGTAGATTGGCATCATCTCATCGATTCCTTAGCTTCATCACCTTGTCTATGACCTGTCACAGACTTACATGGGAGTGCCATGAACCAATTCATCCCAAATATACACTGAAAAGCTGACTGACATTGTAATGTCTAATGCCCACTGAAGCATGGGCTTGGAGCCTCCAATGTTGGATGCAAATGCACATCAGCATATCTGAAGAAGATATCAGCATTTGATCCATAGTTACGAGACCCAAGCCAATTCAAGGTTTTTTTCTCTTAAAAAAAAAAACAACTTTAAAACAATGTTGTTTTGAAAGAAAAAAACCTGGTTTTTTCACTTGGTTTTATTGAGGTCTTCGTTCAGTAGTTTACCAGGCTATCCTGTTAAACGAGGTTGGTTCTTATGACCATTTGCTGCTTATTGTTCTTTTGCCTTGTCATGGTAAATGGTCAGTAGGAATCTATGCTTCCGTATTAAACGTATTAGCTAGGCTTAGGATTTGTGTACCCACTTGGAATTTGGAAAGTACAAGGACAACCCTTGTAGTCACTAAGCCACAAGGACAAAAGGGACTTGTCACTGTAATGGAGGGGACCTTTAACTTGGCAATTTGTTACCATGTACCCTAACTCCAAAACTCGCAAGTATCAGTACTTAGTTTATGCAAATTGTAATGTTCTTTCGTAGATGGCCAGAAAGAAAAGAGAAGAAATCAGTCTGTTTTGTGGTTCAAGGATCAATGCTGCCAAACCACATGGTGCATGCATTTTAGCTTACATGAGAAGAGAAAAACTACCTTCTTTACTCTCTCCATATGGTTCTTATGGCCTATTTTCTCTTAATCATTATTTCATGAAACCGAAATGATTCTATTGCCATCAAGAAAGGTAGGATCATAAGATGAAAGAAATGTCAGGAAGCAAGCAGGACGGCAGCTGGTGGTAGGGGTAAAAGAACAGAAAGCAGAAAAAAGAAAAAGAAAAGAGAGGGACTGTGTAGGTGGAGATAAAAGAAGACAAAAAATGGAGGTGAAGGAAGAGACGACAGAGATGTCAGGGAATAGGCAACTGGGCCTGGAATATGGTGCAGTTATTTAATGTTACCTTAGAGCAACAATCTGGGCACCCGGCATTGAATGAGGGAGATCAACGCATGTGTAGGACAAAATATACCAGCCCTATCCCATCCAGGTGGGTCAGAGATTTCAGAGAAAGATGTTGCCCCTCTTGCCATTCCCTTTATTGTTATCGTCCTCTCTTTCATCCTTTCATCTATCTCGCTTGTATTTATTAGGTTTAGGTAATTTAAGTTTTTTACACACAACTTTCTAGTGTTTGTATAAGGTAGTAATTTAAGTTTTTTACACACAACCTCGTAGTGTTTGTATAAGGGAGTGTTTGATTATTATTTATGGATAAAAAAACAGAGATAATAGAAACAAATAAAAAATATATCTCATACATAAAAAACCATTTTAAAATCATTTCAGAAACAAATTTATCTTTTAGCCAATGACTTTGCTCTCCACGTTATTGATTCTTGTTTTGAAATTACAAAATTCATTTCAGAAATATTATAGAAATAGATGTATTTTATATTTCTATCTTTATTTCTCTAACAAAATATATTTTTCTCTGCCTCGAATCGGTAACCAAAGACAACCTAACAAAAAGGATTTGCTCTCCATGTTATTACTTCGAATCCAAACCCCCAACTTAGTCCAATGAAACACTAACTTATCAACCTAGGTTTAAAACGTAATAAGGATTTAGATTTAAGACATAAAAATAAGTCCCAAAATACACCTGTATGATGTAAATGCATTTTCCTTACCATCATCCTCTCATTCATCGAACATACTCAAGTATAGTATTTTTATATACTTCTTTGTAGCCACAATCGGGTTTATTCTTGACGTTATTATTTTATATTTGAATCCAATATTGAAAGACAACGAAAAAAAAACTTTTTTGAAATGTATGAATCTAGGTTTTGGACGTGGTAAAGATTTAGACTTGGCATGTAAAAACTAGTGCAAGAATGCCCTAATGGTTTAAAGAAGAAGACAGATACATACACATGCATGATGTAAATGCGTTTTCCTTTATCTTTACGGCTGTTTTGGAGGGGGTGTGTGTGTACCTATAATGAGATGTTGCTATCAACACCACCCTATATGATTGTGGCTGTTTTCTGGGATCTGCTGCCGCTCTTTGCAGTAGTTCTCACAATATTGTTAATGCCATGCCATAATTATAATATGAAAGCCTTATATAGCTGTAAACACTGAACATAGCTTTCTTTTCTTTCCTCTCTGTGCTAGCTACTCACTTCTACTTCTGCTTCTCTTCTTTTTCTGCTGCTTAATTTCTTTGCCTTTTCTCATTTCTTTCTGCAGGAAAGTATCATATATATGATCCCATAAAGAAACCAAAAGATAAAAAGCACTGCAACACCTTTTTTGTATGTGTGTGTATTCAATCTTAGCCGTTCATTCCTTAACATATTTTGATGACTCGTAATCAATAACAGTCCAGATTCTATATCTTGTCCTTTTTAACTCTTCAAGGGACATGGAATGTTCAGTGTAGAATGAGGGGAAAAAAGCATGCCATGCACCTCTCTCTCCTTTCTTCTCTCACTCTTCAATTCTTTCGTCTTCTTCTTTATTATTTTACAACATAGAAATAAAAATAATTGCAGAGAAAGCAAGAGGGTATTTACTCTTTACCATTCATAATATTTTCCCAGCAGTCATGCATTTTCATTCCTTTTCGTATATGATCAAAACCAAGTTACACGTAAAGTAGTATATCTATGGCAAAAAAAAGAAGTTCTGGATTGAACCCAAAATAATAACATATAAAACAAACCAAAATAATAACCCAAAACTTCGGATAGAGTGGAGCATGTTGGTAAAAGGTAAGTTTCAATGTCAAGTTATCATCATTTTGGTTTATGGAATTTTGTGGAGGATTTGGATGGCTAGAAATCAATTGATATTTCATTAAGAGTTGCGGATTGGAATTCAATTTTGGAGTTAGTTTTACATTTATTGCTTTATGGTTGAATACAGCTGATAAAAATTTATGTTTACTGGGTATAGATGCTCATAAAATGGTGTTTTTTTCCCCCATAGCTTACACAGGGTTTTTTTTTTTTGGAAAGAATTCGATATATTAACGAAGCTAATTAAAAAGTAGTTAAAAGTAAGATACAAGAAAAAATAGAAAAGAAAAGAAAATTAAAAAAATTGAAAGTAGATAATAAAATATAAATAACTGACAGATACAAATAAAAAAAATATTAAGGCTAAAAAAGCTAATATATCACACTTAAAGCTTTGATTTGATGTTATTATACCAACTATAATACCTTCAAACCCATAATTAATTCAGTTGTAATAACTTGAACAAGTTTTGATTCAAACTTTCATAAAATTACTTTTTTATATATATATTTTAGATTGTATATTTTTTTATTCTTTCATATAAAAAATTATTTCAAAATAAACTATTAAGTGATGTTTTAAGATATATTTTATATTATTTTTTAATATAGTTTTATTAAGTGAAAGTTTTTTAACTTAAAACTTATGCAAATATATATTATTTTATATTTAATTTTTATTAAATTAATAAAATTAATAATCACTTAATTATCAATAGTTTAATATTATATTAAAAAATATTTTAATTTAATAATTTAAATTATTAAATGAGATTATAAGATACCGAGATAATATGTAGATAATATGTGTTACTTCTTTATCAACTTATCACACACACGTGTATATATATATATATATATATATTAAAAAGTAAAAGAAAAGAAGGGAGGGTGTGGTAATGATATACAATCACGGGGAAGTGGATGCCTTACAAACAAAAAAGAAAAATAATAATTAAACGTGGTCCATGCAATTCTAGGGAGTGGGAGCACCGCGTAGGGTGCATGTCGACACACTGCTCTCTTCTATATTCGAAAGAAAAACAAGAGAGAAGTAGATGTATTCCATGGCTTAAAGACCAATGGAAATTAACTACTTTTCTTTGTATCCCTTTCTTTATTGTCGTCATTGATTACGCCTATGAACCCTAACCCTACTACACCACCCCTCTCTAGCTAGAGTGGGGACTTCTCTCCTCCTTCTCTCTCTCTCTCCATCTCCATTGATATATCCTCAGGTTTATGTGTTGGAAAATCTTGGCATCTAGTTTGGTTTCATTACTTTATTATCCTTCATGTGTAGTTACCATCGGTGGGTGCTTTTGAACTTGTTTGAACCCTTTCAGTACTGTTTTCATAGGGTGTTAGGTTACATAATCTTGTACCACAAATAGTGTTGAGGGAAGCATTTTAATGCTCAAGAAATGTATATTGAACTCCATACTAGCTAGGTTAACTTTTATAGTGATATGCAGTACAAGTCGTTTTTGTTCTTATTATAATAAAAAAGTCATTTTTGTTTTCCATTTTTTTTAACTTAAGCTAAGTATTCAACACAAGTGGGGCTAAGGTCTTGGGCTATTTAGCATTAAGCTTAATTAGTCATCACTTCCTGGTTGAAGCTATGAATATATCTTATGTAATTTAGGCGGCCTTTGAGAATGCCATCAAAATACTATTTAAATTTTTTTCTTGTTTAAAATTATTTTTGAATCATGCTAATATTAAAAATAAAATTTAAAAAATAAAAATAATATTATTTTAATATATTTCTAAGTTAAAAACATTTTAAAATACAACTTTTCCTACACTCTCAAATAGAGCCCAATAAAAAAAATTAAAAGTACATTTTGTTTTTTTAATATTAACACATTAAAATTATAAAAAATACATTAATTTAATATTTTTAAGTAAAATATAATTTGAAAGAAAACATAAAAAGCATAATCTATTGCACTCGCTTGAAAGTGTACAAAATGCAGTTATTATAATGGGTGTTTTCTAACTTATGAAATTGAAGCCATAAAAATGGTATTAGACGGTCCAAAATATTGTTAAGAGATGTCTCTCTGCTGTGGTACTGGCTCTGTGATCTAGTGGAGCACCTTACTACTAGCTAGGACTCTCCAAGGCAGCCCTGACTAGCTATCTAAGGCAGCCCTGACTAGTTCATGTTTAAGAGTGAAGTACTTCAGCGGCTTGTCTTTGTTGAATCAGTGGCTTCTCTTTGTTGAAGGATAACAATCCCACAACAAGCATGATTGTTCTACAGCTCATGTCTACCGAGTTTTGCTTTTTATAGTTTGGGGTTTAGGGACGTCAAATTAGTTATTTTTTATTTAAAAATATATTAAAATAATATATTTTTTTATTTTTTAAAAAATATTTTTAACACTAATATATTAATCTAAAATAAAAAGGCAAGAACAAATTAAATTTTCATTAAATACCATTTGAAATATAATTCCATACAACACCTTAATCTACAATCTACAAAAACTACATAGTCTTAGCTAAGCCCTATAAACTTAACTTCTGAAATAAAACAAGTCTGGCATATTTTTTCCACTAGTGTGACAGGAATGTGTAAAGCGTAGGCATATTTAATTATTATTTTTTTATAATATGGTTGGTGAAAGAATAAATCAATTTATGCTTCCATTTAATTGGAGGTGTTTGATACACGTAGATGCGGTGTCCATTTTTTTCCGCTTTAAATTTCAAAGTTTGGTATAGGAATTAAAACTATCAATTATTAATCTAAATATTTTTAGGGATCATCATTAAACATCTATATACTAGACATTGAAAAAATCTAATATAATTGTATTTTCTATTCATATAAGACTATAGTATATAAAATATATTCTAATCTGGCTAATTTGATCAAATCGCATCCATCCGTGCACCAAAACACACTCTCAAGATAAGAATTTCTCCTCTAGATCAAAGGATTTGAATCCGAGTTCCTATTCATCAAATAAAATTTATCTTATTTAAACCAAATAAGTGAATAGTATTTTTTCACCAACCCTTTACAAGAGGTTCTAAGTATAGCTTGGCCTCTAAAGAAACTAGAGTGTATTTTTAAATTCGGCTTCGTAATTAACTTAAATTCTCATCTCTCGTCCCTGATAATTATTATTCACATTGATAGTAGGCCATCAAATTAATTAATTAAGGAATTCACGTAGTAGAGTGCTCTCTCTACATAATTAAGTTAGGATATTATTTTTTAAAAAAGATTTTGCCTTCAAAGGGTATCGTTAATTTAGGGGATTAAGATATAGCTCAGGTAGGTGTACTCGTTGTCTTGTTTCTTGAAACTTTTGCTTGAATTATTGCTTGCCTTAATTAAGATAAGGTTCTGATTATATCTTTTAACTCTAGATTAATCATTTGCTAGCACTTTAGATTATGGATCCATTTTTTCTGTGTTCATTGCGGGATTCACAAGAATGTGATTAAACAGTATACGTGCACATGGATGGATTACTGACTAATCATCGGTCTGCCACAGCTGTTTAAACTAAGATTTGGCCTCTTTCATGTGCAGTATTATTGAACTTGCGTGTGTTGGCTGACAATGCCTCAAAACCATTTTTAAAGTGAGAAAATTACTTCTCTTCAATTCAAAAATTAGTTATTGTCGTGTTTAACTGTTTGGTAGAGTGTTGAGGTGTGATTGAAACTATATTCCACTCTAATCATAATTTTGAATGTGTTTACTTAATCAAAACACATAATAGTTGTGCATGGGTACTACTAGAAACTCTTTTTTAAAATCTTGGTCATGAAAAAACTATAATTTATTGTTTTTTTAATTTATTTTTTCAAACAACAACTACAAAAACTACTATAATACCAAACACACAATTACACCAGACCATATAGAAACCATAAGAGAGACAACTATAACAATATTTTGGACTATCTCATTTGGTTTTCATGGCTTCAATTTTGTAATTTAGTTAGACATAGGCAAGAAAATAGGCAACTTTAAAAAGAATTGATTGCAAAATGTTTTTATGAATTCATAGGAACCTAATATGTTTTTTTATCATCAAAGATCCTATGAATTTTTTATCATCAAAGATCCTATGAATTCAAATCTAGATAAAGAGATTGATAAACCTTGATATAAATATATTTGACATATAATTAATTATTATTAATCAAGGAAGAGCTTTACAAGTGATGATTCCCCAAATCTATGGTGTTTAAAAATAAGACTAATATATAGGATAATTGACTGATATCTTAATTTAAACAATCTGATCTGTGCACCCTGTATGGGCTCGGGCTACCACGCTCCAGCCCACTCTTCTTAGACCTTATGTTGCACTTTGAGCTCGAGATACCAAGTCCGAGCTTAATAAGTGTTCTTAATAAGTGTTCATGTTGGGTCTATATACTTTGAATTTTTTTTCATATGAGAAGAGGGTTTGAAAACTCAAGTAATAAACCAGAGAGCCTATGTGTAGGGATGAACACAATATCTAAAAAAATTTCTAAGTATGTAGAAGAGAACCATAGAGGAATCCATACTTAGGAATGTTTTTAAGAATGTGAGGTGAGATATAAAATACTTCATACTTAGAAAATTTTTTAAATGGCTGATGAAGACTCATAGAGGGTGAGCCTATACTTAGAAAGATTTTTAAAGGGTTAAAAGGAATTCAGAGAGGGGGGGTTGGAAGTTAATTCATTAGAGAGTGGTCACATTAGAATGTGAAAGGTATGTGACCTCCCTTAATGACATACGGTATGAGAGCCTTTAATTAAAGAAAGATCTCACCAAATAGTGGGAGGTTTGTAACTTTTCTAAATGTTTTAGTTGTGTATCATAAAATGACAGGGAAATATCAAAAATAATTTTTTAAAAGGAAAACCATGGAGGAATTTATATGTATAAAATTTCTTAAGATGGTGAGGTGAGATATAAAAAACTTCATTCTCAGAAAATTTATTAAGTGGCTAGTAGAAACTCATGGAGGGTGAGCCTATAATTAGAAAGATTTTTAAAGGGCTAAAAAGAACTCAGGGAGGAAGGGGTGGAAACCCATACTTAGAAAAAATTATAAAAGATGGAAGAGACAAATTCATGAAGGGTGGTTTTATTGCATCAAGAAAACCAAGTTCATTTATTTGGAGAGTGGTCGCATTAGAGTGTGAAAGGTATGTGACCTCCCTTGATGATATGAGGCATGAAAGCCTTTAATTGAAGAAAGATTTCGCTAAAGAGTAAGATGTTTATAGCATTTTTAAATGTTTTGATTGTGTGTCATGGAATGATATGGAAATATCAAAGATAATTTTTAGAAACTGATGGCTAAATTTATGTCTTTTTTATTAGTTTCCCACAGACAAAGCCAGTTGATGAAACTAAAAATCTAAAATATTTAGAAATAAAGTTGATGTGTTGGATAATTGATTTATCTCTCAGTTCAAGTAATTTGATTCATTCTTCATAGTTAAGGTATTTGGTGACTTGATATGAAAATCCTAGAAGGTTGGTAAGTAGTAGCAGATGATGCCTAAAAGGCTAGATAACCAGTAACTATGGAAATAACAGATGATGTTTGATAATTTAGATAACCGATATAGATAATGCCTAGTAAGCCAGGTAATCGGTAGTTGATATGCAAAAGATCCTCTTTGATAGATGTGAGGGGTCTCTAATGGTAAAGTTATTAACTTTGTTGAGAGAGAAAGTGTAATAATATTTTATAAAGATAGACTCTAAAAATCCCATGAATTTTACTTTGTTAAGAGAGAAAGTGCAATGATATTTTATAAAAATAGACTCTGAAAATCCCATGAATCTTATTTCTTATGAAGAAAAAGTGTTGGAATGTAATTTCACTTTTATGATATTTGGAGTTGTATTCTATTTAAAATAATATATATTAGATCAATAAAAATAATAAGAAACCCACGTAGGGTTCTAAAAATAAATCCCTAATAAGTGTTGGTTTCGATCCCGTTAAAAATAAAAAATAAATCCAGGCATGCTGTATGGACTTAAGCATGTTGGGGTTGTCTTAAGCCTAATTACATAGAGCTTGGGCATGAAAACTCAAGCTCACAGAGGTGCTAGGATGCATGCCTAACATTAAAGATGGTGGATATGTCATGCCTATAGGAGGCATGCGCCCTATATGAGCTCGGGTTTGTTGCCTACGCCCATATCCTTTAGAGAGTTGGGCTAAGAAAGTAACTTGAGCCTAGGCTTCTTAAGTGTTAGGCTTGAACAACCATGTCCGAGCTTTTTTTTTTTGCTCATTTATTGTACTTTAAGCTTGAAATATCAAATTTAAATCTAATAAGTATTTTTGTTGAGTTTATTTAAAGAATTTTTTAAGTTTATTTTAAAGGGATTTTTTTTGATTTATTTTATTTGTATCCATCAACAACAATATGAATTGATCTTTCATACTAATAAAAAGTAAAAAAGTTAATCTAGTATAGAACACGAACACAAGCTAGGAACACAATATATATATTTCATGTGTTATCACTAAAGCTAGCCACAACAATCACATATTTTCATGGGATGGGAAATTTGCCTCTTTCCCTTTTAATACAGAACAAAATTTCTTTACTTTTACCCCCACAAAAACTTGATCTCATTCTTCTGAAAAAACCAAAACCTTTTACTCCAACAAACGTTTCTAGGTATAAAGTTCTACTTGCCAATTACACGTATAAAGTTAGAGTACTCGGGCCTTCAACATTTAAGGCATTCCAAAATCAACACAATCAGTTTGGCATGCAACTCAAACCCAGTAACCTACATTCAAAGGCATTTTGTGAGCTGGAAACTCTTAAGCAAATTCATAGATTTTGTGATACTATTAATGGACTAGCGAGAATGTCATAATAAAGGTAACACTAACAGTTATATGGATTTATTTACCTGTGAGACTGCATGCATCTAGGATTGTGGAATAATATATACATAGCTATTTCTTGATTATAGATTTGCACCAACAGAAATGGCTAACTCAAACGAAAAGATTAATTTCACAGTTCAGGGATATCTGAGTGATTAGTCAAGCATCATCATGTAAAGCTAAATCTCACCACATCACTAGAATATGCACAAAAAAAAAAAGAATATTTATGGCTACAAAGAGGACACATATTGCATGAACTTGATCAGAAACCCATCAACTATATCAATAATGAAGAGAGTGATTTGATATTTCATCTGTTGTCAACCTCCCCATTCATTGTTTCAATATTGCAACCAAACTTGTAGGCACTAGTCATCTTAAAAGAGGCCAAGAGCATAGCCTAGTGTGTGTGTGTGTGTAACCACATTCGGCATGATGTATTTAACTTAATACTCAGATGACCTGTGTTGTATTGTGGCATGCAGAGTATGTCTTTTTGTTCTCATCAAACTAGCATTCTAGTTTTAACAAGCAAACTACAGTACTTGTCCTTTTCATCATTGATAAGGGCTTAGTGAAGGTCAACACGGAGATTCAATGGGATTCCACTTACGATGTCACTGGAAAAGAAATTAATGTGAGCTGCTAAATCATGAAATTGTGATAAGAATGAGAAGAATACATGAGACCAAAATAGTTTTAAATCAATTAGCATGTTTTTGCAGTGCAAGAAATGTTAGATTGAAGTGAAAATGACATAAATATAAGTAATTTACAGCGCTAATACTATATAATTTATCGTGTTAGCATCAAAGAAAGGGACAAGTTTGTAAAGGAATGCTTCTATCATAATTATATTTCATTGTCAAGTAATTTAACCATTGAAAACATGGTAATAAGAGCGTGTAATGAAATAGTGAAGTGAAAGCAAAAAGTTGAGTTATTTTTTTCTTGAAATTAGTACGGTAAAAAATATTAAAACAAATAACACAGTACATAAAATATTTTAAAAAATAACATGATTTGGTAAGATTTGATTACCAAACTATATTATTTTTTAAAATATTTTTTGTACTATTTAATAAATTTCAACGAAATACTTAATAATTAAGGATAAGTAACAACTTGCAACTAGTCAGGTACTGGTATCACTCTCTTAGACTTTGTGGTTATCTTCTAATCAACTAAACATGATTACTGCTAATAAAAAAAAAAAACAAGTTTTTAAGTTATTTGTGTAATGATGATTCGTAAGGGAATTAATGAGGATTGATTGGTTATAAAGAACACCCCCTCCAAAAACAAAAAAGAAAGAGGTTTTAAAAAGAAGAGACTTAGACAAGGAAACAAGAATCAGAGATAAAATAAATAAAGAGGGTAAGAAATGAGAGAAAGACACTACCTTTTAAGCTCTGCTACTTTGTCTGCTAAACTTGTGGCCTTGTCGAATAAACCAGTAACAAGAACAACAGCCTAGATATATACCAAACTAAAAACAAGAGAGAAAGAGGGAAGAAAACAACCTATAGATTATATCAGGTTGCTAATAATCTTACAGTACTAAGTTGATACATAATGAGGAAAGCGAAACCAGGCTCTACAAAAAGAAAGGAAAAGAAGACAAGGAATCTTGGGCAACAAGGTTGGGTCTATGTCTGATATGCCTATATCTACTGACATGCACTACATATATTTATACAAAGTGAAAACGAAAGACAGTGCTTGAAACATTGGTGGCGGCTAGATCTAGCTATCTCTCTCAAAGTTTCTGATGTTTTCTGGATGATGGCTAATAAATCCTTTGAAACCCCCCCAAACTTTCAACAAACCACTTGTGTACTATTGTAGGCAGAAATATTAATTCACTGATAAGATCCTTCTCATTCCTCTTTTATTCATCATCATCATCATCACCAAGTAATGACTGGTGAAGGAGGAGCATAATTTGTGGTTTCTGGGGTCTTGGAGGTAGAGCACAAAGAAATGAAGATATCTAATGTAGAAGAAGTCATCATCAATTAGCTAGTTTTCTTGATATGCACCTTCTTGTTGTGTTTGTTGATGGAAAAGTCTAGAATTTTGGACCTCACATGGAGTCAATAATCAGATATCTAAATCCAAGGACATGGACGATGATGATGGTGATGATGATTTCCCTTTGTGGAGAAATTGAGTGGTGGAGGTTGGCATTGCTGCTACTGGAGTGCCTCTATAGAGTCTCAATTGGTGGAGAGGATGTTGCAAAGACTGTGAAGAGAGTTGAGGAGTAGGCTGCAATGCAATAGTAGCATTATGAGGTAATGTTGCTGCTGCTGCTGTTGTTGAGGACAATTTGTGACCATAGTCGTCGGATTGATCAGTAATGGGGCAATCCATGTTTACACCAAACAACCTTAGTCTCTTTGCTGCTGCTTTCCCTTGGACCACCGGCACCGACTCATACACCACTGGCTCTACAACGCCACCTCCTCCTAGCTGCCATTGCACGATCCCCATGCCAACCTGTTGCGGGGCTGCTTCTAATGCTGCTGCTGCTCCTGCTGATGATGTCATGTAAAAAACTGAACCAGAAGATGAACAAGGGTTTACCACATTGCTGTAATTACCATAACCATAAGAACTACCAACAACTTTGTAACAATTATTTCTATTAGGATTAGACAAGTGTAGGTGGTCCCTTGGCAAGACTGGTACTGTTGGTGGGCGCATGAGTAAAGGACTCCAAGAGATTGCTGAGAAATGATGGTTGTGAAAGTGGTGCTGATGGCGAGAGGGGTCGTCCGGTGCGTCTGGCCGGCGCCTCCAATTAATGTATAAACGATCTTTACCCAAATCACCTATCCCTCTTTGAAAAGACACAATATCACCAGCATCAAGCTTCTTCTCCTTGACAAAACGGCTCCACCCTTTAGTCATAACATAGCTCTGGCTACTGTTCCAGTATGAATACCTGAATCTCCATGCCTTACCATTCATATCCTCAAAATTCAGTAAAAGCCCCTTCTCATTCGATGATGAATCTAAAGGAAGGTACTTCTCTGCGTGCTGTTTTGGTATCACAAGGCGATTTAGCTTCCCTACATCACTTGGAGTTACAACCTTATCAAACATGTGCTCCTTCTCTATCACCTGCACACTACTAGATTCTCCACGGCCGCCTTCTTCTTCATCATTGACATCCATAAGGTCAAGTTTAGCGGCGTTGACAGCTACACTCTCATTAAATCTTGATGTATCTTGATCTACCAGGTCATACTTGTTGCCTAACCAAGAACCCATTTGGTGGTTTTCATAGATTTGGCCTAAAACAAGTTGATTTCTTTGCTGAGAAGAAGATGATGAAGGAGATGAATTCGAAGATGAGTATGAAGGAAAAGGGAGTCCTTTTCCTCTACTCATTTGATCTCCCTCACAAAAACCCGTCCCAAATTCCATTTCTTTGGTAATAATTATAAAGGATCTTGTCTTTTCCTTTGGCAAGATCTAATACTAGCAAGCTAGAAGAGGGAAAGATCAAAGTAGGTTAACAAAGTAGAAATAGTACCTCCTTCTATCCAAAAATGAAAAGAAGTGGGGGTTGTGTTTAAAGGCAAATCGGTGGATCAAAACAGACAAGTACTAAAAAGTTACTCTTGTTTAGGGTTAAAGATTATTCTTCTTCCATAATCTCAATGACAGTCACTGCCATATTCTTTGACAAGCTAGAAGACTTGAAGAAAACCAACACTAGACAACAAGCTCCTTCACAGACGTTACAAAGGGTGCAAGTTCCTATCGTTGGAATGTTAAAAAATATCAGATAGATAGATGGAAAATATGAGTGAAACAAGGGTAGGCACATGTGTGTGATTTTCTTCCAAGGGTGCTTGCCTGGAAGCTTCTCAAGTTAGGCAATTTTGCCTTTCTTCCTCATTCTAAATCCTTGCTTCTATCTTCCTTGAGAGAGAGAGGAAAATAAAAATAAAAATGGAGGGGTGTGTTTATATGTAGGGACCTCATGTATTATCTGGTTGGATTCATGTGAACTTGTCATTGTCATCATCCTTGGTGGTATACATTATTTTCTTAATTTTTTCCTTAAGATCCTAAAAAGGCCAGCTGTTTTGAAGAGCATGAGCTTCTAATTGCAATTGTTTTTACCCCAACTAGGAATATAATTTTTTGTTTGCCACTTACTTTATTGTTTCTTTACATGAATCTTCCTATTAATCTAATCCTATTGTATTAACACTAATCCTATGACCGATGCCAGGATTAAAGACTATTTCTTCCTTAATCATCGTTATTCAAACTTATGTTATACTAACTGAAGTAAAATTCTTATGGATTTTCTAATCTAGATGCGGATGATATGTTTTTTTATACGGCAAAGATAAAGAAATAGATTTAATTTTGATGTGCAAAAATTCATTCTAAAAACGATCGTGCGAGCTAGTATTAAGACAAAACTCCAACTGGGGTAGTCTTTATATACATGTAATTATGAGTGTTATTGGACAAAATGTTACTAGGTGAGATTTGGTTTAAAGCTCATATCTAACTTTTTGTTCTTATAAGGAAAGGAAGGGTAGAGGGAGGGAGAGAGGGAGAATGTAAGGAGAAGGTGTATATGATATCCAAGCGGTGTAACTGGGGTTGTTAGGGTCTTTGACACTGCTTTTCCTTTCATTTAATTCGTACGCACCACCCTACTGCTTTTTGCCAACAGGAGAGAAAAGGATATCAAGTTGGGGACTACAGTTTCTATTGCAGGGCCGCATGCTGTCACATAAGGCCCACATAGGCCCGCCACTTAGATATCCCCAGATTTATGCCATGCTTAATGTAATGTCCCCAGGAGCATGGTTGTAAAACCCGGCTATATGAAAAAACTTATTATCTAAAGTTAAATCTAGATTGAGTTTCAAGTTAAATAAAAAAAATCGATTTGATGAAATCTAATTTATCTTGCTAGGTTAACTTGTAACTTATTTGATCAAATTAATAAAATAATATTGTTTTAATAAAAATAATTAATCGAAATTAATTCAGTAATTCAAACTTTTTTCATATCAATCTTTAAATCATTTTTTATTATAAAATTCATAACCTCACCATACATTTACATGAACCGGGTGAAAAGAGAATACCTTATTCTCATCTTTCACCAATTCAAGACTTATGTGATTATCTTATAAAAATATAAAGTCATTGATGTGTTATGATTATTTTAGATAATAAATTGATTATTTATGTGATGTATGTTATGTAAGAGGATCTTCAGGGATGGATTATTTTTCTTAATTGTTATTATTTTTTATTTAGTTTAGGAACATATTTGTTTCTTATGGTGTTTTAAAAAATCAAAAATTAAGACTGGTCATTTTATTTATTCTATCATGTTTAGGACTTTTATAGCTTTTCCTTTATTTTTAGGTTTTCTAGTTAGTTTAGGTAAAGGTTTATTTAAGATGCCATGAATTTCTTAGAAATACAAATTACTCAAAAAGAATCATTCAATAATAAAATTATGAATTAAAATTTTCTATGAAAATCTTATTTCACTTCAATTATACCTTCTAGCTTGCTATCTTTTTGTTTATGTTTCCATCTCTATCAATTGGTATCAAAATTCAATGAAGCTTATTGCAGAAGATGTATCTTGTATGTCTTAAAAAAAATTATAGAATTAATAAGATAAAAACTAATGTTTCTATTATAACCCAAATTTTACCCCCCCTCGTTTTATAATATATTTGAAATAAAAATGAAAAATCTAGGAAACAAATCATGTGAATTTAAAACAAATTTTTTTCATTAAAGTAGAAATCTTCAATTAATTTTTCATTAAAGAAAAATCTTTGAAATCTTCAATTAAATTCTTTGAAATAAAAAATCTTCAATTGATTCTTTCCTAATTTATTTTGTTATTATAAATAAAGTGCAAGAGATAAAGAAAAGGGAGGAGGAGGTTTTTGTGAGAAGAACAAAAAAAGAAAGAGAATCACAAAAAAAAAAAAGAGAGGGAGAAGGCTGGCCATTTATCCCCCCTTTAGGTTTTCCTCACAACTACACTTATGGTTTCTCCAATATTTTTCTCATTAAGCCCATTATTTTTACAAATCGCACACTCATTCATTTTCAAAGCCCCAAATCGTAACAAGTATAACCACTAAAACATCATCTAAACAACCTTTTTTTATCCCAAAAACATTTATTTGTAGCCAACACAAAATAGCATAAAAAACACCAGTTGCAAGCCCTTATAAAGCATATTGGAAAACTCTATGAAAACCGTAACACTTTTTCATTTTTAATTCATAATAGGAGCCACACATCTTGGTTTTAGTTATTTTTTAGATTAATAAAAAATTAAGATATAGGTCCAAAAAATTTATAAATAGTTAGAAATCTAGTTCTACAATTTCAAAGCCTAAAAAAAAGCCAAAACAGAGAAGTCAGAATCTCTTGAGAAGTTAATTATAGGCCATACATGTTTTGGTTTTTAGCTTATATTTGAAGTTATGAAAGTAACAAAAATACAAAATTAGATGTGCAAGAAAGTTTAGAAGGAGGTATGCAACATTTTTGAAGGGTTTAACTCCAAACTATATTGTTTCAACAATTTAGGCAAGTTTTCTAATTAATTTAGGTTAGTTTTTGGATTTATTTAAAGAGTTGTAAAACTCTTAAAAATAAATATTTAGCAATAAAATTATAAATTGAAATTTTGTTTGACAACCCTATTCAACTTCGATTCTATCTTTCTAGCTTGTTATCTTTTATATATATATATATATATATCACCATGTTTTTAAGAATTTTCAAAGCACTACTAAATAAACATATAATCAATGATTTATACCATTGGACCTCACGAAAATCCATTATGGAACCTATTTATATTAAGCAAAATACAAGAAAAGAAAGGTTTCGTTATTATTACCTATTTTGGGACCCTACATACAAAATAACCAGAAACAAGAAATATAAAAGATTGAAAAACAAGTTAAAAAAAACATATCAGTTGGAGCACATGTATGACATCATGATGATTGTCCACCCTAAAAAAAATACAGGTAAATGATAGATATATAGTCTATTCTGACAAAATATAGAGAGATAAGGAATTCTTGTCTCTTATAAATAAAAAATTAAAATGAGAGTCGTCACCCAATATTCTGATTACTAGGAACCCTAACTGGTCTCAGAAATGGAGTACGAGACTGGTTGTGTAAACGAAATGTATTATCACCTTAATTACACCTACTTAAAATAAGCTGCATTGTTTTGTCTGATAAAATTTAAGGTTTGGTTATAGTGTCTAAACTTTTTCAATCTATCTATGGCTTAAGAAAAGTACTTCTCTGTAAGGAGATCTTTATTTTATCAGGTAAAAACCTAACTATTCTATGTCATGAATAAAAAAAATACATTTTAAATATCGAGAATACATTTTACATATAAATTCATAATTCCTGATACTAAAAAAAATAAAATATTTTTTTTTGCAATTTCAGCTAATGTTCTCTTGACTTTAAAAAACTGGTTATTAAAGTAAAAATGCATGCTAAAACATTTTTATTTTTTTATGTATAAGAAACGCAATATGATTTTTTTAGCTTTGAGACACTTGGCCGTATATATAAAAATATTTTTTCTTAATTGTTTTTTATTTTTGGAAGTTTTGACAAAAACCAGATATTTTAATATTGAATTTGTATTTTTATTACATAAAATACAGATCGATACTAAACAAAAAAGGTGTTGAGCAAAAGATGAAAAAAAACCATAAAATTTTAAAAAATAAATTTTTATTTTCATTAAATGGGTTGGACCAGGCCTATATGTATGGGCTAGGCCAAACTTGGCCCAAGTACATGTGTTGGGCTCAGCCCAGCCTATATGAACAGTGGGCCTCTCTATTGTTCACATGCAACGTGATAATGGAGAAGAAAATGTAGAAGAAAAGGATAGAGGAGGAGGAGGAGGAGGAGGAGAAGGAAGAAGGCCGACCTGCAGTGGCGTCAAGGCGGTGTTAATGGCAACTGTGGTGTTGTTGTCGTAGTGGAGGGAATGTGGTGGTCAGCAATGCTTCTCCTGTTTCTTCCTTCCCTTCCTCTATTTTTGTTTCTCTTCTTTACCTCTCTTTCTTTTTCTTTTTTGTTTGGTCTTCCCCTTCTCTTCTGGTCTCTCTTTTGTTTTCTCCTTTATCTTTTTTCTCTTCTTCATCTCCCCTATTTTTATAGGTAAAAACATGGAAAGCATAGTGGACGGGGCAATCACTATACTGCTGCCTCAAATTGCCTAAAGGGTACATCCCCTTCATTCTTCCACTATGTGGCAAGCAAGAGTGTTGTGTCGGCATCTTTTTTGGTTATCAGAGGAAGGGATGTCAGTGAAAAACAAGGAAGGGAAAAAAATCTTTTTTTTTCCCCTGCTTCACATGTCTAGAGGAAGAAGACATACAGTGCCTTCAAAACAGCCTATTTTAGGCCTTTTTTATGTAAACAGTGCATGAAATGACATTGTTTCATTTAGAAGGAAAAGATGGCAAAATATTTTAAAGTTTACATTGGTCCTTAATTTGTAACTTGTTTAATCAAGTCCTAAATTATAATTTTAATTCAAAAATCAAAGCAATTGTATCCCTACCAAAAATCAATCAAGTTCTAAATTACAATTTGAATTTAAAAATCAATACAATTGCATCCCTATTAAAAATCAAATAGCAACCTTAAGTTGGCCACCATTTTCACTTTTGTCCTTGGTCTTGAAATTATACAATTTGACCATCAATTGAGCAATAAACTTCTAATTTCTTTAATTGGACCCCTGATTCTATTTTAATTACAACCCCTCTATTTATGCACTTTTTTAATTTTGGTCCTTGATTTCAGATTTCTTCAATTAAGTCCTTAATGGGACATCAAACTTAATATTTATGCAATTAAGCCCCTGATTTAACTAAATTAACTGTTGAAAAATATAATTTGATCCTAGAACTTTAATTTCTTCCAATTAAAGCCTAAATTGACTTCAAAATCAATTTTTCTTACAATCAAACCTTGTATAAATTCAATTACACATTTAATAAAATTTAATTGAGTCTACAAACATTTGATTTTGAACTTTTCTTCCTTAAATTAAAATTTCTTTATCAATAGGGCTCTCATTAGTAAATAAAATACTGTCAAATTTTAATCTTTATATTTTTTTAACCTTCTCAGCCAATTTTTAACCATATTTTAGGCATTTTGGCATCCTTTTTTTTGCTTACTATATTTTTATTTATTTTAAAGGCCCTAATGAAAAGAAAAATCAAAAACTAGATGTTTAAGAATTAATTTGAATTTTTTAGGGTTTAAATACAAGGAAGATTGTTTTTTAAGTTCAATTTAAGCTTTAATTGAAAGAAATTAAAGTTTAGGGGTTGAATTATAATTTTGAAAAGCTAATTTTGATAAATCAAAGACTTAATTACATAAATATTCAAGTTTGGTAGGTAATTAAGGAATTAATTACTAAAATTCAAAACCGATGATCAAATTGTAAAATTGACTTGGCAAAAATAAAATTACATGAAATTGGAAGTTGATGTATTCAAAAGGACTTGAGAATTTAGGGACTAAATTGAATTTTAGTCAAATTCCTATTTAAAAACCTTAATCTTAGGGTTTAACGAAGACTTGATCCTTGACTGAATCCATAATTTCTTTTTAGCAAAACCTAGTAAACGCTTATTAGAAAATTAGAGTTGAGAAGGAGGAAAATGGAGTAGAAATCTTGCTGAAGAATGTCCTAGTTATAAAGGTTCATGACCTTTGCACAATGATTTCTTAAGTTTTGAAAGGGCAACAAGTTCGTGGAAACAAAACTTTACGAATAAAAACAAAGAGGGCAAAAGTTGTTCTCAGGATTTGAAGGTATATTTTCTATCTAAAGGTGGACTCTATGTGACCTGCATGAGGTGTCTATGATGATCATTTAATTTGTATTTAAATTTATAAACATGGTGATGAGATTTGGAATGCTTGAAACGAATCCTAAAAATTATTTTAGCCTTTCTTCTAAAAATCAAAAATACTATGGTATTTTACAAAAATGTTGCCTGATTTTACAACAAGTTTTTAAAATTTCAAATAATTTTAGCAATAAAATATATTATTCACTTTTAATATGAGAATAAAAAACATAAAAAATAAGTTAATATAAAAATATTATTAGTGATAATAATTTGTTAGTACTCATTTTAATATAAGGATAAAAAACTTGTATGGGGGATTAATATTTAAAATATTATTGAGTTGTTGTAAAAATATAATACAAAAACAAATATAAGTCTAATAATAATAATAAGAGGTCGGTTTGTTGTAAAATAATGGATTATAATCTTTTTATTGTAGCATTTTATCATTAGTTTTACCCACAAAGAATTAAATATTAATATTTTTAACCATTTTATCAGTAATTATCTATAATATTTAATTTAACTTTTTAATTAAATCAAAAATTTCAGAAATTGTCAAATATCACAAACAACTTTTCAATTCGTCAATGATTTTTTCTAGAATATTTAATTTATATTTTCAATTTAATTAAAAATTTTCAAAAACCTGCAAAATAAGACTGATGATTTTTAAATTCATTTGTGATTTCGTCTCTACATTCAATAGAAATTTATTATATATTTTACATCTATGTAACCATTGATATGTTAAATAATAGATCTTTTAATTGACTATTACTTGTTTGATACTACATTTTATGCACTTGAATTAAAATTTTAAATATGTAATCTCCAACCCTTATCTCTAAAGGTTTAATCTCCTCCTCATAAGCCCACTTTGCTTCCGAGTATGCTTAAATATCTTCTTAAATTTGAATATATGTATTGATGTATCAACATGTTTCATATTGGAAACCCTTTTTTCTCGTAAAACCTATAACTAAAATGAACTAAAAGAAAAAAGATCCATTATAAAAGCTAAGCAAAGGCTGAGTTATAATAAAAGGGTATGCATTTTAGGACTACATTTTATGTACTTAAATTGTAAGCCCACTTTGCATCCGAGTAAGCTTAAATATCTTTTTAAATTTGAATATAGGTAATAATGGATCGATGTATTTCATACTGAAAATGTTTTTTCTTGTAAAGCCTATAACTAGAATGGACTAAAAGGAAAAAGATACATTATAAAAGCTTGGTAAAAGCTAACCTATAACAAAAGGGTATGGCAAGATCTCATGCCTAATTCCTCTAAGCTCAGCTATCAACCAAGCTCAAACGATGGTGGGTCTAGTATCAACCCCTATAGATACAATTGTACGCTAAGCACAAGCACCTTTGAGTATAGTAAAATACTTCAACCAACCCCTTTTAGGCTCGGTAACGCATTAGGCCCAAGCACTTGTGAATCTGGCATGATGTCAAATCTAACCACTATTAAGCTTGGCTATGTGTCAAACCCAAACACATGTGGATTTGAAAAGATGTCACACCCAACCCTTTTGAACTTGGCTATGCACCAAGCCTAGACACTTATAGGTTTGACAAGATACCAAGATCCAACCTCATTGGGCTTAGCTATATGTCAAACTTAAGTGCTTGTGATTCGAGCAAAATACTAGAATCAATACCCTTTTAGGCCAAGGATTCCTTCGGATACAAGAAGCCATGGTAGGAATCTAATTCTAGGGTCATCATCTCTATTAATTACTTTGTGCTAAAATATGAAGTTTTTAATATAACAAATTAGAGTTTAATCAATGATTGATGATTTTAAAGTTGTTTTGCTCTTAGAATAGCTTGTATATTATTACACATGTGCAGCGTCGCGACGATCACCCTCCACACTCAATAGCGTGTGGATGTATCTGGAAATTATAGGAAGATAAGGAATTATTGTCTTTTATCAGTGGAAAAATAGAATGGGATCGCCACTTAATATTGTGGTCACTAGAAACCCTAACTAGTCTTAAAGATAAGGTACGGAGACTGGTTGCGTAAAGAGAAGGTATTAACACCCCAAATACATCTTACCTAAGATAAGTTATATTTTTTTTATTTGTTTGATAAAAATATAAGGTTTTGTCATGTTTTTTTCAATTGTCGGTCCGTTTATGATTTAAGAAAAGTCTTTTTTGGTAAGGAGGTCCTTATCTTATCGGGTAAAGCCTAACCATTCTAATGTTTATAAAAGAAAACTACCCTTTTTAATATCAAGAGTATGTTTTACATATAAATTCATAATTCCTGATATTAAGGAAATAAAATAATTTTTTTGGAATTTTTAAAATATTGGCCAAGTTCTCATGACTTTAACAAATTAGTTATTAAAGTCAAAATGCATGCTAAAACATATTTTAAAAAAAAAAAATTTCTTTGTTGTATTAAAATATATGTAATTTTTTTCTTTAAGAGACTTAGCCGCATGCATAAAAAAATATATTTTTTTAAAAAGTTTTGACAAAAATTGAGCATTTTAATACCAGATTTGTATCTTTATGATGTAAAAATACCAACCAGTACTAAGCAAAATTTAGTAGAAAAACACATGGAGGATTCACAAATTTTCAAAAATATATTTTTTTTGAATTTTTTTTACCGTGCTGGACCCGACCCACTCATTTTAGACTGGAACGGTGGAGCACTATCCACTGTTCATATGAAATATGAACAGTAAAGGGCGACTGAAGAAGAAGCAAGAGAAGGGAACTAACCATGCAACGCTAGTGGCTTGCAGTGCTGGTCGCAGTGGCGCTGTCGTTACAATGGACAACTGTGATGACAAACAATGATTCTTCTTCTTCTTTCCTCTACTTCGCGACTTCTTCTTCCTTTATTTTTTGTTCATTCTGTCAATAATATTCTTCCCTCTCTATAGTGGTCTCGAGCAATGTAGTTGGTGATGGCCAAAGGAAGAATGGTGCAACGATCGGTGGGCTTAGACGGTGGTTCTCCTTCTTTCTTTGTTTTTACGTGGCTTCCTATGTCTATCTCTACCTTTTCTTCTTATTCTTTCTCTCACGGTGCAAGGGTTGTTATCGATGACAGGGAGGGCAATGACAACTGGTAGTGATGATGATAGGGATAGTGTTGTGGTTGTGCTTCCAATGGCGGGGAGAGAGATGCACAGGTTACTACAATTTCTCCTTTCTATACAAATGCACAGGCTTCTTCTTTTTTTCTTCATGAGCGTTGCAGCAAAACTAGCAAAGGAAGAAGATGTTAGGAGGCTGAGGAAGAATGATGGTGGCACTAGCAATGCTAAGGATGATGGCGGCGCTGGTGTTACTCCTGTGGTGGATGTTGTTTCAAAGCTGAGGAAGCAAAAATGGTGGCTGGTGAGGTAGTTTTTTTCTGTAGAGGCGCAAGCCTTATTTTTTTGTTTTTTTTTTGCTGGTCACTCTTCCTTTGTCTAAAAATGCCCACCCTTAAAAAAAGTTGTTGGTTTCCACCCCCCCCTCTTATTTTTATTTGATTTATTCTTTGTTCCTTTTCCTTGTTCTTTCCCCCTTAAATCTTCAATCCGTTCCCCTCTTTCTAAAAAAATACCCCCCTCTAGTTTTTTTTTTCTTTTTCCCCCTCTCTTCACTCTATCTTCTCCCTTCTCTGTATTTATAGCCAAGCGGAGAGAGAGTCTCCCCTGCCTTGTTCCATCAGGACACAGGAGGGAAACGAGGCTACCTTACCTCTTCATGGTAAGGTGGTTGGCCATGTTTGCAGGGCATGGTGTCCCTCTCTTTTATTGTCACATTGGCAGGGTATGGTTGCGTGCGTATGGGTTTTGGCAGGGTTTTATGCAAGTGGAAGGGAGAAAGTGAGCGGGAAAAACATTTTCAAAAATCTTCTTCTTTCCTCCCTTTACATGTGCAAGGAAGGAGAACAGTGTTGTTCAAAACGGTACTATTTTGGTTCTTTTTTTTAAGAAAAGAAACTTTTAATTTTAAAGAATCTAAAAATGGGTTATGACATATATAATATAAGTTTGGATTCTCTTTTTAATGTTGCAATTAGACAAGCTTGTATAGAACAAATTAGAATATAATCAATGATTGATGATTTTAAAGTTGTTTTACTCTTAGAATAGTTTGTATATAATATGTGATTGGATTCTCTTTTTACTTTTGCAACTAGACTAGCTATGTGTGTATGTGTGTGTATTTTAAAGAAAAACTAGTTGTTTATAGCATTTATAATCCTATTGACAACTAAAAGGGTCGAGCGGTTCATATTGGTTAAGCTAATTGATTGACTAATTCCTATAGAAATATCAAATGTTCGTCATTAATGAATAAGTGGTCAAATGGTTCATTTGGTCACACTAAATAGTCGTGAGCTTTTGATGACTATATTATGGCAAGTGATCATTCAAATGGTCAAATGGTTCATTCAAACAATTATGAGCTTTTGATGACTACGTTATGGTAAGTGATTATGGAGCTTAAATGCAAGCTTTTCTATTTGGACTCGGTATTTCTTGCCAAACAAGTCTTATACCAAATAAAGGATAAATGTACATATTTATAAAAAACTAATTAATGGATAGAAATTAGAAAATAGTAAGAGAATGAATGAGAAATTATGTGTTATGTTTATGAATGATCTTTTGTCACTTGAATTTGCTATGAAATTCAATGTCTTGATTTGGCTTCCATTTATTGATGAAGAGGTTAGTGCTCACCTCGTGGATCATAGTGGCACTGTAAACATTTGGTGTGTGATGTTGCAAGTACCTCGTGAAATATAGAAGCTGTACCAGGTAGTGGAGAGGGAGAGGTTAGTCACCATTGGTTATGGTGATTGTTATGCCAAAAATCTTGTGTATAACCTGGTGTTGCAATAATGACATCTCAGGAATAAAAATATATTGAGGTGTGTGTTTTGTGTGAGGAAGAGAGAAGAGAGAAAAAAAATGAAGAAAAAAAGGAGAAGATGGAAATAAATGTTTGTTTATGGAGAGAATGTATGTGTGGGAGAGGAGAATATGAGGGGAAAATAAAAAAATGAGAGGGTGTCCTACCTGTTTGGGAATGAGCCTTAACCATCAATATTTGGTTTTTGATTTTTTTTTTTGTGCTCCATCATATTTAATAAAAAAAAATTATCCTTTTATATGTTAATGTAGAAATGTTTTAAAGATATCTCCACAAACAACAAATAATTAAAAACATTTACAAATAAAATGAGAAAATTTACTATTTTAAATGTGAATATAAAAATATATCATAAGATATCTCCACGAATAACAATAATTAAACATGGAGATGTAAGATTTAAGTTTGTTTTTATTACAAAATGAATAAACCAATATGATAATCGTATCTCTTGGTAAATTACCATCATCATTTGAAGTATTACTGAAATTTAATTTCAAGTCATATGGAATGGCACCAAATTAAAGTGAAGTTAGTTAAATAGAATCTATATTAATAAATAAACAAACAAACAAACTCACCTATAGCAAACTCAAGGAATGTACCATGAACTCACTTTAAAAGTTGGATCCCCATCTTTTATTTTCAATAATGATGTTAAATGCGAGAGAGAGAGAGAGAGAGAGAGAGAGAGAGATAAACTAATTAATTAGAGAATGAATCTTGTAGTGCTAACATGTCTGTCTTTCAGGTCACTCCCTCTCCCACTTGAATTCAATATAAGGGACCAAACTTTTCTAGTGAATGCATGGTACACTAGCTACTCTTTTACTATTATTATAATTATACTACTTTCATGCCAAAGTAATTTCAATATGAACAGCTACGTTTAGCAACTTTCGTCATCTCCCCAAATAGGGTGACGTTTGAGTTCATTAATCTA
The DNA here is from genome assembly GCA_015708895.1 of Populus ilicifolia. Taxonomy (NCBI): domain Eukaryota; kingdom Viridiplantae; phylum Streptophyta; class Magnoliopsida; order Malpighiales; family Salicaceae; genus Populus; species Populus ilicifolia. The sequence continues at coordinate 285,625 of SRLM01015263.1, forward strand.
ATCAACGAAGTAATTATCACTTGCTATGATTAACTAATAATTAATGTTTAGTTAATGATGTTTATTAGTGATTCTTTTGACTTGATTTAATAAGACCATTTGCCTTGCACCTAATTTGAAATCAGCCCCAACTTGTCATCCATCTCTCTCGTATCTCAAAAAAACACACCACATTTTTGAGCTAATGCTGCCCCCTGGAATTCTTGGTCTTACTTGTTGTTTGTTCCCTTAATTGGTGATTAACATATAGATAAATGTATTGTTGATTAAATATTGCAACTTCCTCGAAGTATCACCTGAGATTGTAGACAAGAACTTATTTGGTGGAACTTTGAAAAGGTTTTTTTTCATGTTTTTTTTTATTGGGATATTAAATCAAACTCAAGCTGCTGCATTTGGGCCGCAAACAGAATTATTATTTATGAAAGATATTTAAAAAATATTATTATTATAGTGATAGAGTAAATGAATTTATCTAAACTAAAACTAAAACTGTTTGATTAAATGGTGGGAGCCGTGGATTTCAATAGTGGGGGTGGATTGATTCGAGCCATGAGAAATTAATTAAAAAATGGGCTACAAGCTGGGTGTGATCGAACTACCTAAGAGATTTGGAATTAATCCTTGATATAAGAGTTAAAAGTACTCTATATCTATCTTTCATCTTCTAACTCAAGTTTTTTAAATGGCAAGGTTACCCTTTAACTACATAAAAAAGTTTAGAGTTCCTACTATTCTAAGATTCTAAACCAATCTAATGGTTGAATCTAAAACTAAACATGATTTTATTAATAGACTGTGTGATGAACTCGTTGAAAATCTCTAGAACTTGGTAGTACAATAAAATTAATTATACAAAAAATAATGAGGAAATTACGCCACACATCACTCTTAATAACAAAATTTAGTAGTCATGAAGGGGGAGATACTGTCAATTGTCACGTTGAAGAAATTTATCAAATTCAAATTATTGACAGAGTCCAATGCATCATGTGGAGAATGCTCCTTAATTAAAATATACCTGGTCATTGAACCTTATTGATTGGGTGGTTTGGTTCTTATGTCATGTTATGACCATGAAGAACACGAAAGGGATCTGCCTTGTCCTTCAGTGCCGCTACTCCAGGGACTAAAATTCAATAATTGATGTTAATGCATGTACTCTTAACTCAAGATTTGTCTTTTGTCCTCCAAATTGTGGAGTCGAAATAAACTAACCTCGTGCCAGCTTTACCGGTGAATGTTCATGACAAGCCAAATTGGTTTTCTTTGCATTTGTTCATGTTAACGTATCGTATTATCTACTTGAAAGCTGATATTCTTTTGTCTTTACAGTCCATTCTTACATCCAGCTGCCAAGGACTAGTTAGCTTCGATCGTGTGTCAAAAATCAAAATAGTTTTTGGTCTACAAAAAAGTATTAAACCATTTTGATAATAAATATGATGACTATTTACATAATATATTGATTCGATAATATGAATGTTCAATCTAAACTCTGGTAGAAAAAAATTGATTTTGAAGTACAAAAACTGTTAGGAGCGGAGAATCAAGAACTCAAGATAAGATGGTGAATTGTTTTTTTTCTTATTATTTTTTAGATTAACGTGGGTGTCCGGGCCAGCTTTTGACCACGACTAATCCCACGGGTCCTGAAGTTAACGACCATGTAAGCCTCCAGTGGCTATCATATGAGCAACCAAGGACTCGAATTTTTTTTTTCTTATTATTATTATTATTGAAAGCAGTTATGTCTGGCTTTTATAGCCTTACAAGTTCCTAACTGACTGAATAACAAATGACAACTGTGTGTTAACTGATCTTGTGTGATTCATGGAGCAACGAACTTTGACAACTAAGCACTAACTAACTAACAACTGACTTAACAAACTTACCAGACTTATTTAGCACTAATAGACCAGCAGTTATTGATACTTCTCAACATTCGCTCCCTTAAACTAATTGCTCAATTAGTTTACTCCATGCATCATACAAACTCCTGGTTGTTCTCGAAGTTTAAAAAATGGCAACAACTTATTTTTTGAGAACTTGATAATAGAATTGTTATCACACATCACATTCATGCACCCATCTTGTGCATGATTTAATTTCTTTGGAATCCTTCTCATCCACATTGCTTGGCAATCACATGCTGATGTTGCCACAAATTCGACTTTAGTTGTTGAAAGAGCAATTATAGATTGTTTCTTTGATAACCAAGAAAATGCTCCTCCACTTAGCATGAAGACATAGTCAGATGAGCTATTTTTGTTCTCTATATCTCCTACATAATCACTATCAGTAGATGCAACCAACTGTTTGTTCCAGTTCTTCTTATAAAGGGTGGTCTGTTCACGGCGGCTGAGAGAGAGGTCGGTTAGAGCTGGGAAACAATTGGTTGAGGAACAGGGCTTGTGACACGACAAAAAGATTGATGTCTTCTTTCAAGTGCAGGAGTGTCGAAGTAATAAATAACCCGGCAAGACCGGGATCGAACCACCGAGAGGTTATTGTACAAATTATAAATAACAAAAATGCAACAACAACAATAACAACAACAACAACAACAATAATAATAATAATAACAATAATAATCCATATTAAGTTTACATTATACTTATTCTTACACCATTAGTGTAACCTTTTCACCTTGACATAATTAACTTAGCTAGACATAATGAAAGAAAGAAAAATAGATAAACAAAATAAGAACATAAAAGTTAACTAAGTAAAGGAAAGGAAATGAAAGGCATAAACATAATATTAATGGAAACAAAGCATAAACATTACAAAAAATACAAAGAGAGAAAAGAAGAGCATGATCTTGATCTGGACACCAAGATGCCTAAATGCATGGCAAATGCCTCCTTTTATAGGCCAAAATTGGGAATTATTGATTTGATGACTAATTGATGAGTAGATGACCAACCCTTGACTTGGTGACAATCCTTATCTTCTCTTGTCTGCCCAAAACGTCATTGATGACGTTTAAATTAGAGCCACTTGGAAACATAAAAGTTCTAGGAAATTGTCTCAGCTTTCTTGTGTAAACAATTCAGCTCATTTCGACTTCTAGAACTCCAGATATGGCCAAAATACTAAACAGTGCTCAGGCTGGAGGACAGATTCGAGCTTCTTTATTGTTGCAACAATTTGGACTTGAAAATGGCCTTTTTAGATCTTGGACTCCATATGAAAGTTGTAGGCCTATGTCTTACCTTTTCATCCATATAAAATAGATCTAAATCTGAGATCTATAGCTCCAGATATGACCCAATTACCGAACAGTGTTCCGATTTAGATTGCACCGACATCTCTTTTCTAAGTTTGATAATCTCTTTGCCTTTGCAATTGAAGTTCTTAAAGTCATCAATCAATCCTTTCATTTATGTGATAGGCCTACATTTAAAATGGATATTTACCACAAATTAAAGGTATCTTATATTATTAGATAGATTATTATAAAACGTACTTTAGTTGAGTTATTGTTACTTTAAGTGCAAAATAATGATATAAAACCATGATAAAAATACACTTTTGAGTACTAATCACACCCCCCAACTAGCTTATTACTAGTCCCTAGTAATCAAAGCGTTAAAATAGAAAAACAATTTGCAAATTCCACAAAGCAAGGTATTCATCATTTAACTT